>CAUYSK010046841.1:0-39077 GCA_963575035.1 Avahi laniger
TGTCCAATTAATTTCTTTCTATTTTTGGTAGAGACGGGGTCTCGCTCTTGCTCAGGCTGGTTTCGAACTCCTGAGCTCAAACAATCCGCCCGCCTCGGCCTCCCAGAGTGCTAGGATTACAGGCGTGAGCCACCGCGCCCGGAAAAGATCAAATAACTTTTAAATAAATTTTGTCCCTTCTTAGCCAGGAGATGTGATCAGGTGAAAATGGCAAACATCAATGAAGCATTTTTTTTCTTTCCATATTGCAGAAACTCCTTCACAAATTAGATAAAATGTGCAATTACCAGGTATACTATGAGCAAGTTAAACAATGTTTAAAAAACTGTAAATAATCTAATATTTATAATAAGTTTTCTTTCTTTTTTTTTTTTACACAGTCTTGTTCTGTCACCTGGGCTGGAAACCAATATAATGTCATCATAGCTCAAGCCCAGCTAATTTTTTCTATTTTTAGTAGAGATGGGGTCCTGCTCTCACTCAAGCTGGTCTCGAACTCCTGACCTAAAGCAATCCTCCCTAGACTGCTAGGATTACAGGCGTGAGCCACCGCACCCAGCCAAAGCCACGTATCTATCAGACCAGCACACCTCCCCAGAGGGGATGTGGCAACCCAGGACAGAAAAGTAGGGAGAAACCATGAAAGGAATTAAGGAGGAGCAACTGGAGGAAACTGAAGCAAGCTACAGTAAAGACGCTTTTACATTGCAGAGCAGAAAGGTGTCCGGTTTAGACTATACCAGTAAAAAGCTGAAAGCTAGACCATTCCCTTCTCTTCTCCTTCAGTCCACCCTAGCATTAGTTTTAATTTCAGTCTGTAGGGTAACTCAGTGACAGTCTACGTTTTCACTCCTATTTAACAATCTAACCGCCATCCATGCCATCGACTAGAACGACAGAAAGTCAAATCCAAGACCTAACAGGCAAAGAACACAAAGTCTTCTGAAACATCCAGTGGATTCTAACTCCTTTTTCTGGCCTGTAAAGTCTGTGGTCTCACTAAATCCACCTAGAGTTTTATAAATAAAAAAAAAAAAGGAAAATCAGCAAGTCTGATCAAAGGATCATAAGCCACTTACCAACTGGTCTGGATTAAGTCGCTCCCCACTTTTTAGGCGATCCTTATAATCTTCCAGTTTGAGCTACAAAAGAGAAACTTGTATCTACTACAGTCTGATATAAAATTTTGAAGCAAATAAACTAAATGCCAGACCTTGTTTCTATGAAAACAAAGTTCTTGAAGCTATCAATCTGCAAGAATATCATTTTACTACAAAGCAAGCAGCGATTATAAACAAGTTCCAGTCAAGGGAAAAAAAAATACACAGAATAACATGAGTCTGGAATTGCGAAAGTTAAGCAGTAATAAAACCCTTTTCTACTTACCTAGTTAATCATATGCCCTGACCCAGTGGTATGCAATCGGGGGCAATTATGACCCCCAGGATATATGGCAATATCTGCAGATATTTTTAGTTATCAAAACTTGGGGGCAGACAGGAGGGAAGTAAAGAGTGCTACTGGCATTTTGTGGGCAGAGGCCAGGGATACTACTAAACATCCTAAAATGCACAGGGCAGCCCTTTACAACAAAGAATTATTCAGCACAAAAGGTCAGTGGCGTCCAAGTTGAGAAGTCCTGCTCTAACCTCATGTGTAAACTATTAGTTCAGCTACCGCTGAATTATGTGGCATTTTCCCAATAGGAAACTTCCCACTTAGAAGTACAGAAATGTAAAAGACGTCTTTTCTAGCATTATAGTAATCTCAACTTGAAGCTATTTTTCCTATTAAATTTGATATTTAAGGAAATACATAAAAAATAAATTGCATTTATTGGCCCCATAATAATGACAGAAATCCACTACGGTATTCTAAAACCATTTTGTAGGCTCCTCTTATATTAGCTTTACAGTCTTAAAATGCTTTCCCAGAAGCTTGAAATGAAATACTGGTACTATCAGATAGGTATCCAAAATTAAAAAGGAATTATAGTTAAGCTAGAGAGTGTAAGTATACATATATGTAGTTCTTCCGCTTGAGGAAGTCTCCTGTTTTTACTAGTTCTCATTAGCAGCAGGGAACTTGTGCTGACGTGGTACTCTCACCTCATCACACTTGTGATCAACTACATGCATTCGAAAGATAAACTGTGAGAGCTACAGAGAAGCTACTAGCAACTGGCCCTTCTTTACTACTTTTCTAGCTTTAAAAAAAAAAGGAAAAGAGTCAACCAGACTTTTAAAAATATCTTCATACTCCTCCATCAAAATCAACTTTCTTAAGGTTTAACTAGATCTTGGTACAAAATATTTAAGAGCACATAGGTCCAGCTAGTCACTCAACCTTACCTGTCAAAAACAGAAGAAAATCATAAAACAACAAAGCAACATGCAGTACTGATTCACAGGCTACATGACTCAGGAAATAAGAAAGGATTTAGATTTCTACATCAGCATTTATTGTAACATTAGGCTGATTATAACTTCTGGGTCTCTTTGCAAGGCTATCTACAATGCTTTCACCTACTAAACTTAAACTCTCAACTAACAACACAAAAATTAGTGCAAAAACACTTTCTAGTTCTACCATGTCTAAAGCTTCCAATGACTGCAGCAGCTATACTGCAATAACAACTGCTGCAGAAAAGTCACAAGGAAAACAAGCTAAAAAAATCAGGCCATTAACTCATCTATGAAAAGAAACATTAATACTACACTCAAGGAAGTAATCTGGCCTGAAATAGCTAGCTCTTGAAGTAGTCAGTAGCAGCATGCATAACTTTAGTAGGAAGAATAATCTTTATTCAGTTGTATTCACAAATGAAACAAAATGTTTAATATTTCCAATATTTAGCCTGCTTGTTTAATTATTTTCAGGCAGCTAAATCCCAAGGTTAAATTTTTAGGAAGGAACACTTATGGGCTCTGATAAAAAGAAAAATGTCAGCTCCTTAACCCTTGCTTAAGATCATGCATATACAGGGCTGGGAGGAAAAAAAAAAGTTACCTTCTTTTTCTCGATGTTTCTAATTTTGTGTTTAAGGCATATGAGTCCATTATCAATATAGGTCTCATAAGCCTGGGAAGGAGACGCAGCAGAACCGAGAGCACACTGCAGGGGGCTCAGGGCCCGCTGGCGTTCCCCGTGCTGACTGTGGTTCACCTGGGGCTTGGCTGACTTCATATTCCCCTCTCTTCCCTCTTCTGAATGGCCTGAAGGTGACTGGTAACCAAAAGGAGATGAAGAGAGTTGCACCATTGAAACAGATGAGGCTGAAGAGGGTGGAAAAGTTAAATATAAAATTAGGACTACAGGGACACAGCCAGGCATTAACTTCCCTGGAAAGTCTAGACTCACTCCCTTAAAATTCTTTTCCACAAAAGTGAGCTCAAAAGCCAACGGTGCTTCGGATCCTGCATTTCCATCCCACTACTTTTAAGGCAATTAATGCCAAGCACTAGCCAATAAGGACAGCCTTTACGTAGGCAGAAACTACAATGTGGAAGATGTTTCCAGAAATTCGCTTTTCCCCACAGTCAGAAAGAACTGCTAATCAGCAATGGCTTCAGAACGCCTCTCTTCTCATGAGGGCAAACCACGTTCTGAATAACTTCCCGGACAAGTGATGACACCAGAAGAATAAGCTTTCCACATGGGGACCTTCATGCAGCCACTCGAAACTCTTTACATGACCCCTCGCCACCAGCCCCAACCCGACATGAACATCTGAAAGAAAATCCCCGACACCAATCTTTCCTGGCTCGCTCACGCTAAGTGAGCCAGCAGCTTCTGGAACACGGATGCTAACTTCCTCTGACTGCTCCGGGGCCTACGAGGCACTCGACCCTACTGGGTATCTGCAGCCGAGCACTCCCAAGGGATGAGCACCGCGCGTTGATTTCTGGCTGTTTCGTTCAGACCAACCCACACTCACACTCAATCGGTTTAAGAGCTCATTCCAGCCAGTCGTCCACTGCCCTGATCAGTGGCCCTTGGGCACCGAAGTATCCGTCCCTCCACCTCCGGGCACCCGAGGTATCCCCGTCACTCCCCTTAGGAGCATCCCCAAAGCAAGGACTTATCAGGCGCCGTGCGCGAGTGCTGGTCCCCCCTGGTCCCTTCGGGGGCCTGCGCGAGGGGCACCTCTACCGAGCGGTCACCCCGCGCCCCGAAGGCACCGACTCCCACCCTTCCCGCAGCCCTTGGGACGCTGGGGCCACTTCTGCAAGTCCCCTGGGGAGACCGACCTGGAGGAAAACGCACGGGCCGCTGCCCCCCAGGACTCCGCCCCGCCCGGGGATGCCCAGCCGCCCAGACCTGCCCACCCTCGCCGGGCCGACCGCGGCCGCCGCAGCCCGGCTTCACCTCCCCAGGCCCCGAGGCCGCCGCTGCCGCAGCCCGGGCGCGCCTTCAAAAGCCGGCGGGAGCCAGGAGAGCTGCGGAGGTGGACCGGCGCCACCCCGCACTTGCGTCTCCTCCTTCTGTCTCCTCCCTCCCCCTCCCGGTCCTCGCCCGCCGCGTCTGCGGCGCGGGGCGCTCCGCCGACTCCGCCGCTCGCGCCCAGGCCCGCCCTTTCCGCCGCGCGCGGCTTATATGGGCCGCGCCCCGCCCCGCCCCTGCCCGCCCCGCCCCGCCCCCGGCCCCGCCCCCGGCCCCGCCTCCTCCCGGGCCCCTTCCCAGGCCGCCGCCGCCTGGGCCCGCCGGGCGTCCCTTCCGGGTCCGGCGCGGGCGGCGTTCTGCCGGGGGAGGGCGCGTGCTCCCCGCCACTGCGCAGACTGCGGACACCGGGTGGGCCCGAGGGGACACCCAGCGCGGCCGGGCGGTGAGCGGCGCAGCCCCGCCCGACCTTGCTGATTGCGGGCAGCGCCGCTTGGCTGCGCGACCTTGAGCAGGTGATCTCCATCGCTCCAAAGGGGCAGCGCGCGCTTGGTGGAACTGCCAGATAAACCGAGCTTGAGGCTCTGGTAGTTTAGGTGGGCACTCTTGAAATGCAGGGGCGCCTTTGCCCCTGCAGGTAACACCCTCCACTGTAGCATAGGGACAATCACCGTTTCCTCACAGAGGAGTCATCCTGCAAGAGCAGAATGCCCCAAATCAGCATTGCCATAAAGACGGAGTAGGTGACTCTGCAACCTTCAATAATGGGACTGTGCCTATTCAAGCTGTTATTCGTTGATGCAAAACAGATTAATTCATTGGCACGCGGAGAAACTGGTAAAATCTTTGTAAGGTTGCAGAAAATTAAGTGAAAAGGCTGGAAATACATAAGTATCTTAAGAAAAGGATAGTGTTTCTCGTACCAAAGGAGAAGAAAACACACAAATCCAGCAATACCTTGCCCCCAACATGTGTCCAGCTATTACACCAAATATTTTTTTTTTAGGTCCTGTCCCTGACACTCTAATAAAAATTATTTAGACAAGCAAGAGAGAACAGAAAAAACTCAAAAGGATAATCAAGGAAACAAAACCCTAAGTTAAAAAGTCTTGGCCTGGCTCACACAAAAATTATCTTAATTTTATCGTTTCTTGATACAGTATTTTGCCATTTATTCTCTGTGTTCTTTTTCGTTCCTCTTGACATAATGTACCTTAATGTTGCATTTCAGCTTCGAATCTCTGAATCCCATATGTGTTCTTGAGGGTCAAGGAAACATTAGATTATCCCTTTGTCTCATTGTTTATAACCAAAGAAAGATCAGAAGCTGCAGAACATGAGGGGAGGAAGGCTGTGCCTTCACCCTTAAGGACACAGCAAACGGTGGACATAATTAAAAAAAATGTGAAGGACACACTTTTGAACCAATCAATTGACACAGAATTACAACACAGGTTATGCTTGTCGAAGCCTGAGCTAATAATGAACCTAAAAATGGTATTTCAGTCGGATTAATTATGAAATGTTTGTCTTCTAATTGGCCGGACAAAAGCTATCCCTTGGGTCATATAAATTTGGCCAGAGATTGTAAGTAGTCAACTCAATGGAATATTTCTGAATAAATCTATATAGATTTATTTTGCAACAGGGATTGTGAAAATGAATCAAGAAAGAATTCAAAAGCAAAAATAATTAAATTTCTAGTCCAGTATAGCCTGTATAAGCATAGCATGATGTTTGTAGGAAAATGTACAATGATGTTGTAGCAATATCTTCTGAAAAAATTAAAATGGTAATCTAGAAAAAAGTTTTCCTGTTGGAGAACATCTTTAAAGCCAATGAATTTGGCTTGTTTTGAAAGCACATGCCCCCAAAACTTTCATTTGTCAGGGGTTTGGTTTATTTTCCCCTCCCCCACTTCCTATTTTTCTATGACACCTTGATTTATCTTACAAACTGTGAGGCAGTATTTGTGGCATGCCCCCTCCAAGCTTAGCAAGGAGTTACTATATTTAAAGTACGATTTTAAAATGTTTCAAATCAGTGAGGGAAGACTATATTCATTCATTCATTCATTCAAGAGATATTTATTGGGCACCTGCTATATATGTGTTGGGTCATAGGGATATAATGGTAATAAAGACAATATAGCCCCTACCCTCATGGAGTGGGAATTCAATAAAAGCTACAAGTGTATATGGGGTGAACAACCAAATAATAAAATAGAAAAACAAAAGTACTAAATACTTATAATGAGTGGCTTGATTTCTGCAAAGCAGCCAGACTTTACATCCCTTGAAAATGTAAAGGTCTTAAATATGCATTGTCTGGCAAATGTAGTTCTTGCAGGACGGTTATGCTATAGTCACTTAATGTAGCTTCATGTGGTTGAAACTGGAAAGATTAACTCACCAAAAGATGTGAAAGCTGGTAACATATAAGTAGAGATACAAGAACTTATCTTGGACATTTGATTAGGAGTGATAGAAGTCTGCTTCTCAGTGGCTCTACAAGACTGTGGCGAGTTGCCACAAAAAAAAAAAAAAGAAGTTATCAAAGAAAAATAACAAGAAGGCTAAGAAAGATAGAGACTACTAAGGAACAGTTAACATAGGTTGTTAAAAATATTGTACTTTCACATACTTCCAGATTCATAAGCATCTCTTCAAATATTTGAGAAGAGAAACTTTTCATGAAAGTGAAGAACTGGGCAATATAGACCTCAGGTAGGGAAAAAAAGTTGCCATAATAGTTTAGAGTATTTTTAAGAGCATTGCCAGTTTCTCAGATTACTATTTTTATGGGTTTATTATTTTCATAAAATTACACATTCCTTGTGGTTTATACTGTTTATTCTGATATTGGAATTAGCACATTAATAGTGCTTCACTATTAATTACCTTTGAAGTAAAAGCTCTTTAGGGGAAGAATGATCAAATGATCAGTGTAGAACTTGCATGTGTAGCTAACTCAATAATATCAAACCCATAAAAATATGACTTCTGTCCAACTTTGAAATACCGTAACACATCAACAGCACAGACTTTGGACCCAGATACACCTGAATTTCATTCTTATTTCTGCCCCTCACTAGCTGAGTGATCTTGGGCAAGTTCACTAAATTCTCTGGGCTTCAGTTTCCCGCACCTGTGAAAGAGTTAGTAATACTTGTTCAACAGCATTGTAAAGCACTTCATTTAATTTCCGAAAAAGCATATGTCCGGAGCATGGGCCATGAAAACGTGTATTCTCCACCGAGGTATCTTCATTTGCTTCTTCTGCTACAGTAGGAAGCCTGCCATTTCTCCGGGTAGCCTGAGGAGAACTAGAGAACTATGAAATTTATGGCTATGACACCCCTTTCTTTATTTTAAAGATAAGGTAAAGCAAGCTTCTGGATATTTGGGGAATTTTCCAAGGACCTAAAGAATCTGTGTCTCCTACCCTCTAGTGCAATGTGCATTCCAGGCTGCTTCAATCCTTCCCCTTGCTCCTTCTGTGGAGTAAATATAGTATAGAAATAGGCAATTGCACTTAAAGAATTGAAACCATTGAGGTATCTCCATATTGCTTTCCACAGAGGTTGCACTAATCTGCAGTCCCACCAGCAGTATTTTATGTATGTGATTGCTTCTTCTCTCTGAGAATAGTAATAGGAATTTTTTCAAAATTTTTTCTTTTCCCTGAATTATGATCTGTTTATTCTAGGGTCAGTTTTTTTTATTTTGATTTTTGTTTTTTTAGAGATGGGGATCTCACTATGTTGCTCAGGCTGACATGCAGTGGCTATTCACAAATGTGATTACAGACCACTACAGTCCAGAACTCCTGGGCTCAGGTGATCCTCCTGCTTTGGCCTCCCGAGTAGCTGGCACTATGGCTGCATACCAGCACACCCACCTAGTTTTTAAAAAATTTTTATAGAGATGAGGGTCTCACTATGTTGCCCAGGTTGGTCTCAAACTCCTGGTCTCAAGCAATCCTCTTGCCTCAGTCTCCCAGAATGTTGGGATTACAGGTATGAGCCACTGTGTCTGGCCCAGATCAGTTATTCTATTTGTTCATCCTCATCCTCCTTTTTGTGCTACTGGTTTCCCTCTAGTCCACTTAAAATAAGAATAAAAGAATAGATTGATCATTATAGGTTGCTGGAGTAGATTTTATTTCTTTTGGTTAATTTTGTTTGCCCAATAGGCCATTCTCCTGAATGGGGACCCATGAGTTCTGTGTAGGTCGATAAAATATGTTGTTTGACATACTTCACTCTAGCGTGCACAAGCAGCTTGCAGGCAAACTTGAGCCCCCCATATTTAAAATTAAATGCATTTTACTCTGAAGTGCTGACACCTGCATTAGAAGTCCTAGCCTTCTGCAGGTAGGTTGTTAAATTCTTTCGAAAGCAGTTCTCTTATTTGGAACTGGAAGGCAAATATACTTGTTTTTACTATATGTATGCTATATAGCTAGGATGTACAGATAGCCAATTGCTGCCCAGGTTGTTTCATGGACAGTTTTAAAATTTATTATTCTGATGATTGCCCCACATCCCACTCCTGCTCTCCATACCTGCTGACTCTAGCTGGGAGCCCCTCTGGAGCTCTAGCATGAAGAATGCATTTCCACTGACACTTTCACTACTGCCCTCTGTAATCTATCTGCCGTCTAAAAATTCATCAACATCTCAGGACTACTGATGGTTCTTCATCCTTTGTCAGAGATGTTAGGTACTTATTTACCATTTGTACTTCTTTATGTTCATTTCATTTGGCTTGAACAGGAAGTATCGATGTCTTTCTTAAACTGGATGCCCTAAAGTGAACATTGTACCCCAGATAATATTCCATACTTTCTGAAGGAAAGAGTGCATGAATGATCTCAGAAATGTAGGAATTCCCACTAGTTGTCCCGCCAGCTTAGCTTCCCCCTGACATTTACACTGCCGATCTGCTTTTTTCACCTGTGAGAGCTTGAGCAAAGAACCAAGTTCTCTCTCTGGAGACACCTTTACAGAGCCCTCTATGGTCCTGCTCTAATCTGCACTGCTTGTTCTCTAGGCCTGATTTTCAGCTCTCATCCTAGGGCTTCCTTCCATTGCTCCCATGTTTCTTGGCTTCCATAGCTGCTTCTTTCTTGATGGACTCACTTGTTTTGCTGAGTATACATTCTAGAAGCTTCCTATAAAAGGATACATGATGAGTAAAATTTTTTGTCTTAGCACATATGGATATTTCTTTACATTTGAATTTTATGGATAGTTTCACTGGATTTAGAATTATAGGTTACAAATAATTTTCTGGCCAACTTTCAAAGGCATTGATATTTATCCATTGCTGTTGCTGTTGAGAAGACCAAGTGCTTTTCTGATTCCTGATCCTTATATATGATCTTTTTCCCCCCTTCTCTGGAAGCTTTTAGGACCTTCTTTTTAATTTTATAATTTCTTCACATGTGTTCAATCTGCCATGTTAAACAGGACTTGTCATGTGTTTTAATTTTGTCTCCCTAGGAAGACAGCAAGTATAGCAGAGAGAACATTGACACTGAAAATTTATGCCCAAATGGATACATGTGATTATTGAATAAAATGATGTACATAAAGCATCTGGAACATATTGATATTGGTATACCCTGCCCCCACCAAACAGATTTATACACTTTGAGGGCTGGAGCCAGGTCTTATATATCTTTATGATTCTCACAACATCTGGCACATGCTAGGCACATAATAGATTTTCAATAAATGTGATTTGATGATTCAATAAGTCATAGACTTGTCTGCTATTATTTTTCTGTGGGGCTTTATGATACTTATCTTTACTGCGTCTCAATTGATAATTCGTCAAATGGGAAAAATACTTCTTGACTTGCTTATTGCTCATCGCTATAGTGAGGCTGCAATTAATAATGTGAAAATAGTCTAAAAAGTTAGGATCCCTCCACAGATGTCAAGTATTATCCTATCATTCAGACAGGCACACAGATAGTTGAACCTTCCTAGGCAGATGGGAGACATCCTGTTTTGAAGACAAGCCTAGCTAAATGACCTAGCTTATTGTCTAATAATATACATTCCCAACATTGTCAAAAGAATATTTGCCTTTGTCAGCTTCCTGAATTCTTGACTGTGATTGTCTTCCTTATTAAGAAATCAGAAAATGGGCCAGGTGCGGTGGCTCACGCTTGTAATCCTAGCACTTTGGGAGGCCAAGGCAGGAGATTTGCTTGAGATCAGGAATTCAAGACTAGCCTGAGCAAAACCGAGACCCCATCTCTACTAAAAATTGAAAAATTAGCTGAGTGTGGTGGCGCACATAGTTCCAGCTACTTGGGAGGCTGAGGTAGGAGGATTGCTTGAGCCCAGGAGTTTGAGGTTGCAGTGAGCTATGATGAGGCCACTGCACTGTAGCCTGGGTGACAGAGTGAGATCCTGTCTCAAAACAAACAAACCAAAAAACCCAGAAGCAAACAAACAAATAAAATCCCATTTACTAAATCCAAAGGATTTTGAAAAGGAACTGTGATGTTTCATATAATAAATAAAGGAGAAAATGCAGTTTATAATTCAGATATTAATGAAAAGTGTATAGAAAGAAAAGATATTTTTGAGATTTCAGAGTCTAAATAGTGGGGTAAAAATAAAAATGAAAAGTCATGAAATTAAGTGTAGGCATCACTGGAATTGCTCAGCCAGGCAAAGAAGTCATTTAAGTGAAGAAATTAATCTGTCTATATCTAACATGAATAAAGGCAACCCGTATCAGATAGCATAGAAATAAATTAACTCATTAATTAGTCTTCAATTTAAGCTTCCATCATCAAAGCTAATTATTTTGTATTGTGCTTTTCAGATTTTGTTTCTTAGCAAAAGAACCCTCTATTTTTCCAACTGATCTTATAAAACAGATAAATGTAGAGCTGCTCTTTTTGAAGCAAGAACTTCAAAATGAGGCAGATGGGTGGGGAACGTGTGGCGGCCTCAAGGCCACATGTGGCCCGGCCCTTCAGATCCCCAAGTGTACCCCTTGACTGAACCCAAATGTCACAGAACAAATCCCTTTATTAAAAAGAATTGTTCTGTAAACTTTGGATGCAGTCAAATGACCAGACTCAAGGATCCAGACAGTCACATGTCGCCCCAAGGCTGCAGGTTCCCCACCCCTTTAAGGAAATAGTTTTGAAAATCATAAGTTTAAATAAGGTGTTCTATTAGTCTAAGTAAGGTGTTATTAAAGTGGTCATGAGTAAAACTGATTATGAGAAAATAAAAATATGTCTTAATTTCTAAATTAGGGTCCTTGATCCATTCTGGTACCACTAATCAAAACAAAGTATCTCCTTAAACAATTGGTGACTATCCTCCACAACAGAGGTATAAACTAGATTCCCATGTAAATTGGCTCTACTATTTTCTGCTTCAGACCTTGTCTGTGGGGTCCTAAAACTGCCGGAGACTTTCACACAACTAAATTCTGAGTTGGAACTATCACCTTTCCTGAGGAAGGAAGGGAAGTTTCTATTTGTAAAGAAACAGAGAAAAAAAAATCCATAACTTACCCAGAGCACGAGGACATTCATAAGATGGTCTATCTGTGTTCGTTTAAAGTTATACTTCCCACTGTTCTGCATTAATTTGGTGTCTGGCCCTAAGTAAATCAGGGAGACATCAGATATCTTAGAATCACTGAATATACTTAGAGGCTTGGAACTGACTGGAATTTACCTGTATGATCACCTAATCTAACCTTTTAATCCAGGGAATAAAGACCTGGAGAAAGGCTCACAGGTGGTGCCAATAATTCAAAGAATGGAAAATCTGTTTCTAAGGATAGTCCTAACCACTTCTGCAAAGTGCATCTGTGCAGACCCCTCTCTTTGTAGCACCTCAGTCTTGACTTTCACAGATGAGTTAAGTCGGAATAACAATCACAAGCCTTTCTCTCATCACCATCTGGTTTATTTGGTTTAGAGAAGGAATTTTCTGAGATCTCTGCTTTCTTTCGGGGGACCCCACAGCCGGGCCAGGCTACATTTAAAGTTTCTAACTGGAAATGGAAGAAAGGAAAAGGCAATGGCAGCGATTTCTTCTGAGGTGAAAGCTGGGGAGCTGAGACTCCCCTGGGGCAAAGGGACAAAGACTCTGTTTTTCATGACAGGACAGACAGTAAGTAGAAGTAAGGAGCTCTTAATGGCTACTGGGACGTGAGCTGGAAATTATTAACCAGAGATATGGCTGCAGAAAAAACATAAGAGGTTTAAAAGAAACTGTAAGCAACAATTTCTCTTGTCTTTTTACCATCCGACTGTTATTCTTACATGTGCTCTAATGAAGGAACTTCATCAGTGTTTACACGTGGGGGAGCTGGAACATCCCTGATATGTGGGCAAATACTGGAAATGCACAGCATACGCTATGCCATTCTTTCTTCTTACGTATTCCTCGAAGGGCTTGAAATCAAGAGAAGTTTGGCTCAGAGCCTGGGAGCTATAGGGACCATATCTTCCAAGGGTCCTTAGAGAGACTGACCTTACTACAGGTTTCAAGAAGAAGGTGGAAATAATGGCAGAACTTTGGCACCATGTAGCGAGAACAGCAACTCGGTTCTGCACTGAATACCTCAAGGCTCTTAGATGGCATCAATTCTCTGCTTAGAGCTTCCCAAAGCTACTCACTAGTAACCAACCACGAGTCAGAGTCAGAGGGAAAACTTAACTAAATTCATGCTGGTTGGCAACATCATTGCTACTGCTTTAGGAAAAAAACCTTTGGCTGGAAAATAAGCTTTTTATGAGTGACATAAAATCTTTTATGTTTGTAACCCTAGAAGCTGCCACCGTAGATCAAGAACCAATGAAGGAATTTCCACCAGGGCCTCCCTGGACTCTTATACTCCTCCCTAGGGCTTGGGTTCCATTGTTTTCCATAGAAGTCTAGGAGTAGATTCTCTAGAAGGGGAGCTCTGGGAATCTGAGTTAAATAATAGTAGTCACTGTGGTATATCTTTCTCTATACTTCCTACTATGGTTGTTGTCATCAATGCCCACTGTCACTGAGGGCGTAGGGTAACATAGTGGCTTCTTCCATGTTTCTGACCCACATCATAACCCCAAAAAACCCCTCACTAAATATAATGCATTGTGGTTCTAAATGTCATCTCAAAAGGGTCCACTGCTAATGATCCATGTGTGACTTTTCTCTGGCATGAACTTTTCATATTTTATATTTTTATCTATAATGATAGATAAAAGCACTGTATTGACTCTCTCCTCCTGGGAGTAATCCACATGTATAATCCTCCTTTCACATGCTAATTCTACTATTCTTCCTCAGTGTATATATCCTCTCCTATATGGTTGGAGAGACTCATGAATGCCCTGTGGTCTTGGAACACAAAGCCTTCCTCTAACAAAGGCAGAGCTAATTGTTGGAAGCTCATTGCTTGGAAAAAGTCACAATTTTTTCAAAAAAATAAGTTTTTTCTTAAATCTCCCATCCATCTATTTATCCATCCATCCACTTTCCTATCTATCTATCTCAAAGCTATAGGGCTTGGATATATCTGAGTGTCAAATGTACACCCTGAAAACTAAGTACCCACACCTTGACTGTGAATGGAATCCAGCAGGCTGGGGGTCTGGGTGTGGCTCCAGGGAAACATACCAGTGTAAATCACTAAGCCATAGCACCAGTCTGTATTCCTGATGATGCAGCCTCGGAGTAGAAGCTTGTCATGGTCCAGGAGGTAGTTTTTCCCCTTAAAGGTCAATACTCCTGCGAATTTGTCCAGTTTGTTATTGGGAAGCTCACACTTCACTACTCCTGCAGAAAAACGAAGGAGTAAGAGTCCTGGCTCTGTAATCTTAGGCTTTTCCTAACAGGATGGAAGGAGGCTTAACAGAAAAGAGGAAAGAAAGAAAATCCCTCTTTTAAAATACGTACACATCTCTTTCCTATCCTTTCTCAGCTGCTGCCCATGTTTCTGGGCACCAAAGAAGAATAATTCTGTATGTGACATGGGTCATCCAGACAGAGAAAAACCCACACGATAACTTATCATGATCAGTACTGCCAGATCATATGAGCTCCAAAACTGAAGAAACTAAGAAACTACTTAACTTAAAGCAGGCCTAGTATTTTTTTCAAAATGGAAATAATTTGGCTTTTTCCTGATTAGTGAAGCAAATATATCCTTTGTAAATATTTATGGAATATTAAAAGAATAAAGGGGAAAGCAAAACTCACCCATTGTCTTGAGAAAAGTGCTATAAACCTTTTGAAGTTTTTTCTATATATGTACTCATAAACATATATATGTTTCCAAAGACAGGTTTATGTTATACATAGCATGCAGTCTTTTATAATTTGTACTTTTCCTTTAATTATACGTTGAATATTTTTTCCATGTCAATAAACATCAACTTGCATATTATTTGCAATAAATTGTATAGAAATCACTGGATAGATATACCACACTTTATTTAACCAGTTCTCTATTGATGAAAAATTGGGTGGGCAAACTTATTTCCTAACTCACCATCAAAGGCAGACAGCAGCTCCAAGTTATTGTCCATGTCACTGGTAACTGAGATGGCCTGTTTCACTTTCAGGTTGGTTTCGCTAGAGTAAAGGACACAGGGTTACCAGAGTACAGGACATGTACACGACGGCAGCAGAAGTCTAGTTTCTCCTGCTTCTTCATGAGGTTTTAGAAAATAGATGTTGCTAGTAGAGCTTGGGCTATAGGTTTGAGCCATAAGAGTCACTGCCAATGTTCCCCTTTTTCATGGGCAGTAGTGAAGTGCAATGGCTCTGAAGAAAGCTGAGTGTTAGCCCACCCACTCTCCCCTCTTTCCTCTCATTCTCTGCAACACACCGCCACTACTTAATTAACCCATGAGATCCAGCTGGTCAGGCGCTCTACAGAAGGTGAAGCGATATCACAAGACAACATGGAGGTGACGCCTGCACCCTTCAAGAATAAGGAGCAGGTCCTGGTAAGAATCTGCACACACCTCCAAGGAAATATACTTCTCACTTCATAAATATTTATGGGGCCCGTGAAGGGATCTCAATTAACTGTTTGCTGATATAGGAATGCCCAGAGACAGAAGCAAAAATGGAAGCCACATTTTAAAAAGTTGTGGGCACCAAGAAGAATAATTGTGAGAATCCAAATCAGTATAAAAAACCAGAGGACAAGCTTTTTGCCGATGGCCCCATACTCCTAAGACCTTAGCTTTTGCATGCCAATCAATTTCTACCCTAAATCCTTTACAGAACATGATATTTTATCAGTAAATAATTACTTCCATATTCAAATTGCCCTGAAAACTTTGAAAGTCTATTCTGCAATTTTACACTGCCACTCAGCATTACATAATATAGGCAGGGTATCTCTATTCTATAGATGGAGACTATGGAGTTCGTTTGCCCAGATTCTGTGGCCAGTGGATGCCCAATTATTGCTGTCAAGAGCTCAGCCTTGACTAGACGATCCCAAGGTCTGGCCTTCCGTCCTCTCTCCTCTAGATACTTCTAAGCTCTCTGGCTCATACACTACCACTTCTATCTGAGAGTAAAATCCATTCCTGCATCATGCTCTCCCTCAGTGAGAGACCACTCTGAGCTGGCTAAATTATCTTAATGGACTATCAGGAGGGAACACTTACCCATCCAGGTCTGCTGTCTCTATGTATGTCAGACTGTATGGCTCGCTGCTAGAGAGTAATAGGATATCTGCCTGTGGTCAGAAAAGTCAGAGAAAATAAGGAAAGCAGGAAGGCAGGCTGTAAATGTTACAGTGTGACAAGAGCAATTACCTCAGGAACAGATGCTCACCCTAAGAATTTTACAGACGTTGGTTTACTTCCTGTCTAGGATACATCACTGCTACCATACACCCTCTCCCAAAGCTACTCACACTTTACCTGTAGCTATGATGAGAGGTGGACAAGAACAAGCTTCTTACTGTAACAGCTATTGATCTCTGGTGCAAAGTGAGGCAGATGAAGGGCACCAAAAGCAAGGGTAGCAGAAGTGCTGCAAGGGTCCCTGGCATCCACCCAAGCCAAAAAAGAAAAAGCCACAGCCAAAAGAGGTACTCACTGTGACTGGCTGATTATTTTCTAGTTTTATTATATCTCCCACTTGGACATTCATCCACTTGTCCTTCTTCATTCTGTAAGAAAATGACCTTTGAACGTTTGCTCTGAGAATTTCCCCAACGCTCTGTCTTGACAATGGAGAACTTCTCTCTTTCACCCCTACAGGGCTGAGCTGAATGAAGACAAGGCTCAGGAAGGCCAAACTGATTTGTGATGCATCTTGCAGCAGTCAAGAATGGGGCCAGGCCCGGCGTGGTGGCTCACGCCTGTAATCCTAGCTCTCTGGGAGGCCAAGGTGGGTGGATTGTTTGAGCTCAGGAGTTCGAGACCAGCCTGAGCAAGAGCAAGACCCCGTTTCTACTAAAAATATAGAAAGAAATTAATTGGACAGCTAAAAATATATAGAAAAAATTAGCCGGGCATGGTGGCGCATGCCTGTAGTCCCAGCTACTTGGGCGGCTGAGGCAGCAGGATTGCTTGAGCCCAGGAGTCTGAGGTTGCTGTGAGCTAGGCTGATGCCATGGCACTCACTCTAGCCAGGGCAACAAAGTGAGACTCTGTCTCAAAAAAAAAAAAAATGTTATATAAATGGAATAATACAGTAGGCAACCTTTGGAGATTGGCTTTTCTTGCTCAGCATAATTTCCTAGAAATTCATCCAAGTTGTTATGTGTATCAGCTGTTTATTTCTTTTCATTACTGAATAGTATTCCATGGTATGCATGTACCAGTTTGTTTAACCATTTACCTATTAAAGGATATCTGAGCTAATTCCAATTTTTTTGGGTTATACAAATAAAGCTGTTATGAATGTGTACAGATTTTTGGGTGAACATAAGTTTTTGTCTTTCTGGGATAAATGCCCAGAAATACAATTAATGGGTCATATGGTAGTTGCATGTTTAGTTTTTTTAAAGAAACTGCCAAATTGTTTTCCAGGGTAACTGTACCATTTTACATTTCTACCAGGAATGCATGAATGATCCATTTTCTCTGCATTCTCACCAACATCTGGTGTTGTCTCTATTTTTAATTTTAGCCATTCTGTTAGATGTGTAGTGATATCTCATTGTGGTTTTAATTTACATTTCCCTGATGTTCAATGATGTTGAACATTTTTTCATGTGTTATTTGCCATCTGTATATCATTTTCAGTGAGGCTGCATGTTGTTTACCTATTTTCTAATTAGATTGTTTGTTATTTTACAATTGAATTCTGAGTATTCCTTATATATTCTAGATACTAGTTCTTTGTTGGATATGTGGTTTGTAAATATTTTCTCCCCGTCTGTGGCTTGTTTTTCATCCTCTTCACATAGACTTTCACAGAGCAAAACTTTAAAAAGTTTTGATGAGGTCCAATTTATCAATTTTTTCCTTTATGGCTCTTGCCTTTGATGTCAAGTCTAATAACTCTTTGCCTGGCTCTAGATTCTGAAGATATTTTATGCTTTTTTCTAAAAGGGCTCTGGATTTTTTTTTTTTTTTTGAGACAGAGTCTCGCTCTGTCACCCAGGCTAGAGTACTGTGGTGTCAGCCTAGCTCACAGCAACCTCAAACTCTTGGGCTCAAGTGATCCTTCTGCCTCAGTCTCCTGAGTAGCTGGGACTACAGGCATACACCACCACGCCCGGCTAATTTTTTCTATATATTTTTCGTTGTCCAGCCAATTTCTTTCTATTTTTAGTAGAGACAAGGTCTTGCTCTTGCTCAGGCTGGTCTTGAACTCCTGAGCTCACACGATCCACCTGCCTCGACCTCCCAGAGTGCTAGGATTACAGGCGTGAGCCACCACGCCCTGTCGGGCCATGGGTTTTTAATCCCCATTGTATCAGCTTGCTTTAGGAGGAATGAGAGGTAAGGCCGGTCAGCTTCCAACCCTCTCTGGGCTTTCATTCTGTTTGGAGACTGCTACTGGCTATCCAAGGCAGGAGGTCCTAAGAGGGAAGTTTGTTAAAGATATATACAACAGGCTGTACCCTGAAGATTCTGGTTCAGGGCTCAGAGATAGAGCCAGCCCCTGCGTTTTATCTGGGAACATGCTGTCAGCCATTGATCATACCTCCAACTCAGCCAACCCTGAACTCACCAGATCAGGCCACTTCAGGTCTGCAACAGGAGAAGCTGAGTGGCTGGGGAGGGGATCACTCAGGGGGCAGAGGCCAAACACAAAGGCAAGAAGATGGTCGTGGGAGAGATTCCTGCCAATATCTGGAGGTCTAAGAGATAATCTTTCTCTGCCTGGGGATAGGGCAAGGCTCTCCAGCCCTAATTGAGCCAAAGGAAATACCCTGGTCCAGGACCTTCTATTCCAGCGCATTGATTTAACAGCAAACATTTATTAAGCACAGTGCCAGGCCTTGTTCTCAGTGTTGGAATTACAGATGTGAGAAAGGCAGACAATAACCTTCTCCCAAATGTTTATGTTATAATGGGGGGCATCAGATGATAGGCAACATCATAATATGACAACATATCATCAGATGATAGGCAACATCATAATAATCACATAGTGTGTTAGGAGGTGGAAAATGCAGAGTTGGAGTGATGGGACTGCTGGCATAGTGCTCAAGGAAGGCCTCTCAAGAGGGAGGTGAGAGGGAACTATATGGCCAGCAGAGGAACAGGTGGTGCTAAGGCCTGAGGTGGGAGTACCTGGTGTATCTGAGGACAAGTGGGGAGACCAACATGTCTGGAGGTAACAGAAGGACCAATATCATATGGGTCTCATGGACCACTATGATGACTTTGGCTGTTAGAAACAGGACAAATTGTTGTGGATTTTAAACAAACTGATGTGATCTAATTTATGTACTAACAATTATTCTGGCTGCTAAGAGGACAATAGACTGGAGCGGCAAGCTTGAAAGCAGGGATTCTAGGAAGGAAACTGTTGCAATGAGGAAAGTGGCTTAGATCAGAAAAAGCAGTGGGCATGCTGAGGAGGGGTCTGATCCTGGATACATTTTGATGGAAGTATCAACAAGATTTCCTGGCACATTCAATGTGTGGGTATGAGAAAAAAGAATCAAGGGGACTTGAGGTGTTTGGCAGGATCTAGCTGCTGTGGCCTAAGCTGGTGAGGCTCTAGGTGGAGAGGGTTTGGGGGTGATCCAAAGCTTATTCATGTGTTTGGAGACGGCCCATTAGGCAATGACACGGAGGTGTGGAGTAGGCAGTTGCTACTCCACATTGAGTCTGGAGTTCATGAGAGAACGTAAGCTAGAGATAGAAATTTCAGTTTCCAGGTGGCATTTAGGGCCAAGAGCCTTGATATGCTGATGAAGGAGTAAGTGTGGACAGAGGGGAGGAGAAGACTGAAGTCCTGAGCACTAAAAGGCCCAACATGAAACTCAACCACTGCTCCCCTGATGGCAGGATGCCCTGGTAGATGCCTCAGCCCCCTCCTCAGTCAGTGGCTTCCTCTTCAGGGCAAGTCCCCAGATGAGATACCCCAAGAGTAAAGTGTTACTTTAATTTGTCTCTGCTTTTTCAGCGTGTTGGCAGTTTAGCAGTTCAGGGGTAGTGGCTCCTGGCAGCATCCCTCCATTGTGGGCCCTCAGGTAATTTCTTGTGGGGGGAGTAAGCATCATTTTCTCCATTCACCTTATTTCTCACTGTCTTTCAAGGAGCCAGCACAGCAACACTTTTTCTCCAAGCATGACAACCGCACTTCCTTCGACAAAGTGAGTGCTGAAGAGAGGAAGAACAGGCAGTCCCCCAGCCTCAGTTTAAGTCAGGACATAGCAGGTGGTAGGGTGGAGGGGATAAGATATTGAGGGAGGGCTCCTTATGCAAACAGAAGAGTGCCTATCCTTCCCCACAACCTTTCGTTTCTGGAAAACAGCCCATTCCCCAAATGGAGGCACCTCTGTGTTGGTTTCCTCCACCAGCTTGCCTGACAATATGCAAATATCCTGAGGGCCACTGACTTTCTGGGTGCTTCACCCTGGAATGGAAGGTATCGCTAGGGAAGCAGGCCAAGGAGGCCAGAGTACAGGACAGGCATCACCAAACAGACTTGAAGTTAGGAGGGGCCCAAGGAGGGGTCTGGTGCCAGGACTGTGGGCCAAGGGCCCGTACCGTTGAGGAGGGCCCCTACTGCCTACTGCAGGGAATCGGAAGGCGAAAAGACCTGGAGCGTTTGTGGCAGCGACACACCTTCCTGCGTTGGGCACCCTGTGAGACGGAGTTTCGCCAGCAAGGGCCCCTGGAATCTTCCTACCAGGCTGATTTCCGGCCCGGCCCAGGACTCGGTGGCCTCCCCCAGCGCCTCGTTCATTTCGTGCAGGTCCAGCCTCCCCGAGCCAGCACCACCTACCAGCAGAACTTCTGCCAACCATCCCGGGGTGGTCACTGCGGTAGTGACAAGGTAGGGTCCCAGGCGCCAGTCACCAACACACTGCCTGACATCCTGGGGATCCCGAGACCCAAGCTGCTGCAGCACTACCTTCATGCTGGGGTCTCTGAGTGTCTAAACTGGTCCAAAGCATTAAACAATGACAGCTGACACAGCAGTTTATCTATACTTGCAGAGGTCTCAGAGGCTGGACAGCAGTGGTGTGCTGCCAGGCCCTGTGCCTGGCTCCCATGGCACTTGTGCCCATGGCGTCTATGTCCTGGGCATGGGAGGTGCTGTCCAGGGAGCCCTGACACTGAGTGAGAAAGGATAAAGCCTGCAGGAGGCTAAGAATCCTAGAGGGTTGCCAGGACTTTGGGCCAATGGCCTGTACCGTTGAGGAGGGTCCCTACTGCCTGTTGCAGGGAATTGGAAAGCAGAAAAGCCACAGCAGATGGATTCCAGGGTCCCAAATACTTCTTGTTCTTGCAGTAAACTCAGCTGTGAGCCCCTTGTACTCAGTGTAGCTGCAGGGAGAGCAGAGCCAGAGGCCCCTAGTAGTGGGCAGTAAAGGCTGGAAGAGGCAAGGGTTGGCCACAGGAAGCTCCTGCCCTTGAGGGGTTTAGTGGGTGGCCACACAGTCCTGCCCAAGAGCTGGCTGCCCCAGAGCTGGGACAGAGGGAGATTGCCCTGGCCATAGCACCCACCGGACCACCCCTCCCTATATGGATGAGCAGACACTCATCCACAGGAAGAGACACTGTGTGACTTGGACCTGGAAGTCATTCTAATCCTATGGTGTTGTGTTGTTATTTTCTTAACACTTCTCTATTCATCCCTATCAGTGCCCCTTAACACTCAAGATAGTAGGGGAGGGCTGTTATCCCATGTCACCAAAGGAAAAGCTGAAGCTTAGATGGGGCTAAGACACCAGATCACTCTGAGGGCAGAGACCAGATCCAAGAGGCTCCCTCTGGACCCTCATCCCTGGGAGCATCAGGAAGACAGGGGCTGTAGAGGCAATGTAGGAGTCCACACCAGGGGCTACACACCAGAGTTTAGCAGCACTTTTATTTCCACATCCAAAGTCCCTGGGTCCTCACAACAGCCCTGTGAGGTAGGAAGGGCAGTAAGGTTTCAGAGATCCCCATTTACAGATGAGGATGCTGAGGCACAGAGAGGTGAAATGACTTGCCCAAGGTCATACAACCAACTGTGTAGAGGGCCCAAAACCAGCATTCCTCTGGCCCTCTGGCAGTTCCCAAATCCTCTCCATTCCCTCTGTGTCCCCCACCCTCTCTGAATTCTCCTGGGTCTAACAGGGACCCTCAAGGCAGGTTGGCAGCTGGCATTTTTCAGGAATGGCCACTGGGATAGGCCTGGTCAACTACAGATAGGCACTGACCCTGTGGGGCATGAGGCCAGCTCTCCCCTCTCCCCACTTCCCAGCTGGACAGAGGGCCTACTAGGATCCAGGGCAAGGGTGGAGCTATGCATGGTCCATGAATGCATGGTGATAAAGGTAGGTACACATGGTAAGCATATGTGTGTCCTGCACTAACCCAAGTCCCCAAGGCAGTGTTTCAAGTGCCTGCCTCTGTGCCTCTCTCATCCCACAGAGCCACAGTGAGTGTCCTCAGCAGCAAAAGGAGCCGTAGACCTCTGCCTCTGGCACTAAGCTGCTCCGGTAGATAGGTCTTATTAGGTCTTCATACTCCATCACATAGACACAGTGCCTCCACAGCTTGACTGGGACCCTGGGCCACACCCCCAATAACAAACAGCCGGGGCCCAGCCTGTAGGCTAGAGCAGGAGCAGCGGGCTGTGGGCATGGCAGGCAGTACCTCCCAGCGCCGCCGTGCAAGGCTGAAGCTCTCCACGGAGCCCAGAGGGCATGGCTGGTTTCCTGCAGGAAGGAGATAGAAGGTTGTTAAGAGGCACAGGCTAAAAGGGGCTCCAAGCCCTTTTGCTCCCTGAGCCCACAGAATAGTCCAGTAGGTATCACCCCCAGATGAGCTATCAGTGTCTTGTTCTTCATTGTCCCTGTTTATCATTTGTTCATTCATTCATATTTTGTGCACTTGGCTGGGCATTCAGTAGTCATTTGTCCTGTTTCTGTCTCCTAGGCCCCTGCTGGTACAGAGCCCTTAGTCAGGCTCTAGGGCATACCTTAAGAGCAGGCCAGGCAACCACACCCTACCTGCTTCATTGGTAGGGAAAGGAGCTCACAAAGCCCTGACTCCTGGAGAAAGGCAGAAAGGGGTGCTCATGCTGGGGGCTACTCTTTCCTGTCTTCAGCCTCCTTCCTCTCTCTAGCCCCACAGAGACTTACCAAGGCCCCCAATGGCCACAATGTGGCCCCCAAGGGAGCCAACCACAAAGTCAGCCCTCTTATCTCTCATGCGCAGGCTTCGAGGCAGCTTGGTCCATGATCCTGCAGGAGAGGGGAGGTTGGTTCTAGTCACATAACCACTATGCCTCTCCATCCCATGGAGAGTGGGAGGATAGCCAGGATAGCCACTGCTCACCATGTTCCAGGTCAAACATCTCCACAGTGTTGACAAAGTGTGGGCGGGAGTAGAAATTGTGGGGCCCAGGCTGCTGCAGGCCACCCAGGCTAAAGACACTGCCTTCGGCCATGGCACAGCCAGCAAAGGCCCGGCGGCTGGGCAGGCTTGGGTGCCGGGTCCAGGTACAGGCCTCCAGATCAAAGGCTTCAAAAGCAGTCACTGGGAGCTTGCCTTGGCGGCCCCCTGTCAATGAAATTGGGGCACCTGGGAGGGAGCCCAGGGGACTTGGTGGGCTCCTCACCAGGTTGCTGATCTGCCTGGCCCAACCTCCTCTACCCAGTTGTGTACACACTTGCACATGGATCAACCACTCCACACACCCTCAGGCACTGGGGTTTGGTTTTCCAACCCCAGCAGAACCACCGAGGTCAGAGCCCCAGAACAGGCCTGGATCATCCCAGCAAAGCTTCTCTTGTTCTGCCATCGTGGAATGAGCCTGATCCCTATGTCAGCCAACCTATGGGGATGAGGACTTCTGAACTCTGAGCCCCTTTCTCACATCTCCCAGGACCTTACCCAAGACATAGATCTTGTTCCCGTGCAGGAAGGTGGAGGCCCCGTAGCAGGGTGTGGGCATGGAGGGTAGCGAAAGCCAGCAGTCCCGGCGGGGCTCATACACCCGTACCTGGGCCTGGGGGGCTGTGTCAGAGCCCATTCCCCCCAGAGCATACACCATACCATCTGCATAGAAAAGAGTAGTTCAGACTGCACCCCAGCCTGGCCAAGGCACTTCACCCTGAGAGTTGCCCTGGTCAGGGCTGGAGACCCATGTGTTTGTGGCACCCCTCTCCAGCAGCAGAAACTCTACTACCTGCCTAGAGTGGGGGCTGGGAGAGCTGGGATTCCCATTCTGGCCAGGGCCCCTCTGAATGAAGAGCAGGAGGCAGCTGATCTAATTATAATCTGTCTCTGTCTCCCTGGAGACGCTATGGCAACGGAGTCTGGCATCCAAGCAGGGCTGGCCTGGACCGGTGGTCAGACCTGGAGGCCAAAAGGTGGAGGCTCCCCTTGGGGGAGGAGGCTGGGTGGGTGGTTTAAGCCAGGGGTGGGGAGTGTATGGGGACCTGCTCAGCATGGAGTTCAGTCTGGGGAGGGGGCTCTGAAGATCAGTTCGGGGTAGGGCTGAGAGATGGGGTTGAGTTTGCAAGGCAGAGGTTTTAGCCACAAGCCTTCTGCTCCAGGAGCCTTGCCAGCACCTCTATACCACACTCTTAAACTAAAGTGGATTCTTGTCCTCTGTTAGGCCCTCAGGGTCAGCTAGGGCCATGTCTGGGGGACTTGGGATGAAGGGCCAGTCAGCTAGGGGCTTCCATGGCAATAATGTCCCCAAGTCAGCTTGGCCTTTGTCCACATCAAGCTCCCTGGTGTGTGTGGAACGGAGAGAGGAGTCAAAGCACTTCCCAGGCTCTGAGCCAAGGCCCTCTTCCCCTCTCCCACCCCAGACTATTTATAACCCCAAGAGTCATTAGGCCATACTGCCCCTTGTCTCTTAGAAATGAGGAATGGTGCAGGGATGTGGCTGGGGCCTCCCATCATCCTGGGGATCAGCCTGGGTTCTGCCTCCCACCTCATAGCCAGAAAAGGCAGTTAACAGAAGGCTGCCGTAAGCCTAGCTCAGAGCTAGGCGGAGAAGATACAGGAGGCAAGGCCACGTCTAGGGCATCCATTCAAAAATTACAGCTTTTGTTTAATCTCTGAGGGTAAGGTACTAAATCAGGAGAGAATAGAGGGTGTTGGGGCACCTGAGGGGCCTTCCTTGGGAGGCCACTCACCTCTCTCCACAGTTGCAACCCCCATGGCTGCTTGAGGGAGGGTGGCCCGACGCTCCCAGCGGCCCTCATCAGACAAGAAGGCCTCTACAGCAGCTACTGGACTCTGGACCTCATCCACACCACCCACCACTAGCACCTGCTTGCCCAGAACCACAGCAGCTGCACCAGCCCGGGCAGTGGGCAGGGGTGCCAGTGCCAGCCATGTGTGTGAGGCCATATCCAGTGTTTCAGCAGTGTCCAGGGGCAGTCCAGCCTGGCCACAGCCCCCCAACACCAACAGGTGCCCATCCTGGTGCGCCACTGTGCCATACACCCGGCAAGTGGGCATTGGGGGGAACACCTGCCAAGCAAAGGCCCGACCACCTCCTGTAGCCATGGCTTTCACTGTCAGTGGCAGGCCATGCTATCTGCTCAGGCTACAGGCCTCACTGGGGAGGCATGACAGGGCCTCATGTTGATTCTGCCAGGGTCACAAGGGGATGTCTGACCAGTCCAGAGACCTTGCCTTCACCTGGAGGAAAGAGGTAAAACAAAGGGTCAGTGCCACTGACCAGCCCCTCAGGAAACAAATGAGCAGCCTGTAGCTGACAGCAGGGCTAGCCCAAAATCACTGGTGGGAAAGGCAGAGGGAGGACCCACTCTCTCTGGCCAGCACACCACTGAGGAGGCCCTCCTGGAGAGTGGAGGGCACACCTCAGGCAACTTCCCTCCTTCCTATGGGGGCATGAGGGACTCTCCTTCCCACCCCCTGACCTAACCACTTGGAGCGACTGGGTCAAATCTGGATCTAGGTGGGGGGTAAGGTGACTAGAATAGGACTTTCCATCCTGGACCCCTTACTTTCCCCTCAACAATCCTCACCCTGGTTCTGTGTGAGTCCTACTTGTATCCTCCCCTTACTGGCTTCCAGTGTGCCCTGGGCAGCCTGGGATCCAGCCATCAGGGTTCCCACACTGCTGTCAGGGGCCAGACTCCTGGGTATTCTTATAACACCATTGGGGCCATTCCACAGGGTTCATCTATTCCCACCAGCAAAAGGCCAGGGTCAGGGGGTCTGGGACTGAGGTGGGTGGGGAAGCTAGACACCAGGGTTCCACACTCTTCCCTTGAGGTATACCCTCAGGGGTTTGCCCATGTCCAGCCCCCAGCGGGGAGACTTGCTGGTGTCCAGAAGAGTCGGGGCTGACTTGAGGATCTCATGACCACAGGACTCTAAGGGTCCTAGAGTCCAGGGCGTTTTCAGCAGGAATGAGCAACTAGACATTTGGGTCCTCTCATGGCAGATCCCCCAAGGTCCCCATCCTCCCCTTTCCCTCCGGCTACACTCCTGGACCCCTGGCAGGAGGGCCTCCTGGCCCCAAACTTCCAGCTCTCAGAGGTGGGGGCGGCAGGTCTGAGCAAAAGCGCTTGGGGCTCTGCGCCCCGCGCCCCAAACTTCCCCTGAGGATGGCTCCCGCGGGACTCACCGGCCAGGGCTCCAGTGACGCCAGGGCACGGGGTCTGTCGTTCCGCCTCCGCTGACGCCGAATCTGGCTGGGGCTGAAGCTGGGCTCCGGCGGGCACCCAGCGTGGCTCCGGCGCGGGGCGGGGCCGGATCAGGTCCGCCCCTCGGCCCCCCCTTCCCACCGCGACTCAGGGAAACCTCCTCCTCCTCCTGCCTTAACCCTGCACATGCCGCGACCAGAGCAGGGCGCGCTGACCCACGGTCATACGCAAACGGACGGACAAACGGACACGTGGACACTGGGCCTGCCAGGATTTAAGGTCCGACCTTGGGCAAGGGTAGAAATGAGGCAGCGGTGAGAGGCACAAAATGTGTACGGCGAGGGGTCGTTATGAGCCGGACCCAGCCTGCGGGCACCGGCTATAGAGCCAGCCGGCAGAACCTAGGGGTGTGAGAGGCTGGCGCCCACCCACAGCCGCTGAGCTCGCAGAAGCCCAATGACGGGCTTCGCTGCGGCGCCCCCTGGAGGCCACTCGGCGCGTGGCCTGGGCCTCTGGTCGGGGTGGCCAGACACAAACCAGGCCCCAGAATAGGCCCTACAGAGAGCACTTTGAGGCTAATGGAGGGTGGAGGAGCAGACAGTGCCATCCTAAGAGCCTAACAGGCCCTTCCATAAGCCTGGGTGGGGGGAATTCTTGGAGGAAGGGGTAACTCTGAGCAGGGGATGAACTAGAAGAGTCAGAGGCCAGGGGACCATTCAGGTGGATCACCATGGACTTATCCTGTAAGGCCTGAGACCTGGGCCACTCTGGGGCCCAAGGCATTTTAGAGTCCTGGGCATACCCCTAGCCAACTCTGGGCTCAGGCAAGACCAAATTGGTGTGACAGGGGCCTACCTACCTCAGACCCAGACCCTGGCCCTGCCTATCTTCTGAGCATTCAGAGCATGAGCTGAGTCTTCAAGCTGAGGACTCACTTGTATAGGTCACTGGTACCTGTGGGAAGAGGTCCTTTCAGTTGTCTGTCTGCTCACTGCCTTGTTCCCCTTTCATGGACAGAGCTTGTCTTAGTTTCCCCAAAGCAGACCCGGAGACAAAGATACAAGTGCATATAGTTAGTGTGGGAGGTGATGCCAGGGTATGCCAGCAGTGGCAAGGAGACAGAGAAAGCAGCCAGTAAAGGAGGTGTCATCAAGCAACCACTATAGGCAACTGGGACCAAATCCTGCTGGGGATTCTGGGAGCCAGTGTAGAACGTGGGCCCCCAAGGGCAAGGGGAGCTGAGATACTCATTCTCAAATCCCCATCAGTCGTTGGTTGAGAGCTGTTGAGGGGCATTAATTCCCTGGCCTACCTGACTTCTGGCCTGACCAGAGTGTGGGTAGACCCTTGCCCATGACCTTTCAGGGGCTGGTAGTTGGAGTCAGAGGGCCTGCACAAAAAGGGTGGTGCCAAGGCTGGTTACAGACTGCACAGACCCTGTCTAGAAGGCCTCCATCCTCCCATCCCACTTCATCCCAGACTTGCTTCTCATTTGGGGCAGACCCCTTCACATTTACCACTGTTACCTTTCCAAACTCTCCCCCCTCCTTTCCAGCAATTAAGCACTTACAAACCACCTGCCTTTAGATACTTCCCAGCACCCCAAGACCTTCTGTTCTTCCCTCCAAACTCTTTTTCTTTTTTTTTTTGAGACAGAGTCTCACTCTATTGCCCAGGCTAGAGTGCCATGGCGTCAGCCTAGCTCACAACAGCCTCAAACTCTTGGGCTCAAGCAATCCTTCTGCCTCAGCCTCCCAAGTAGCTGGGACTACAGGTATGTGCCACCATGCCCGGCTAATTTTTTCTATATATATTTTTAGTCGTCCAGCTGATTTCTTTCTATATTTTTAGTAGAAGAGATGGGGTCTTGCTCTTGCTCAGGCTGGTCTCGAACTCCTGAGCTCAAGTGATCGCCCTCCTCAGCCCCCTCCAAACTCTTGAAGCCATCTGCCTTCACAGTCTTCACCTCCTTGTAATATACCACCTCAGTCTGCTGCCATTGCTCCCCAAAATTTTCTCTTGCAAAAGTCACCATGGAATACCATATAGATAAAACTAGGGGGTCCCTATGGTTGTTGTCTCAACTGAAATCTTGCTAGTATCTTCAAAGTTTCACCCCTTGTGACCTCAGCTTCCTCCTCTTGGTTGTCCTGACTCTTGGAATATTTTTTAGGCCCTGCTTCCTCTCCCTCCCTTTTGAGTGGCTCCTCAAGATTTAACATTGGATTTGATTTTCTCCCTGGCACATGTACCCCTCTCTTGGAGCATCCCCTCCCAAGCCACTGTTTTCACTCACATCTAGATCTCCACCAGATCTTTCTGCTCAGGTGGAGGGGGCCAAGGGTCTACTTAGGATCATATAAGATGCCAACTCGAGAGCAAGGGATGGATCTTGGGATCACCCTGTATTCTCTCTCCACCTTATCCTGTCTGATCCCATTTATGCCTGTAAGGTTCAGCATCCACCAAAGTCTGAGTCAAATCAGATTGTGCTCTAATAAGTGCTCCCAAAGAGTTCTATCTGGGGCATACTAGGGACCAGGAGGCAGGAGGTTCAGCTCTGACCTTGGGGAGCTAGGTACCCCGTGATCCTTACCCCTAATCCCTACCACCACCCCCTCCCCAGTTCTCATGTCTGGAAGAAACACACCCGGAGGATAGACTTACCCTTCCTGGTTCTCCATTTTTCCCTGACCTCTGGGCTGGACATCATCAGAGAAGGATCTTTTCAGGACATACCTGGGCTGGTGCCATCCCTGGAAGCTGGGCTCTGCCCCCTCATAAAAGTGGCTTCTGTTTGCCCAGCTACAGCTCACATGTACACAGGGATGCAGCACTGTTGGCTTCAGAGAAGCTACAGAAGACATTGGAATAGAAGGTGAGGTTGAATCAGTCCTGAGAGTGAACAGCCAACCCTCAACCACGAACAGGGCCATAGACAGGGCTTACCCACAATTGGGGGCTGGAAGGACCAAAGAGGGACTTCCTGATTGTACTCTGTACTTGAAACCCCACTCTTCCTTTTTCTCTAACAGGACAAGGGCCTAGAAACACTGACCCCAGAGGAGCAGGAGATTTTGCAGTTCCTCTTGGATACCTTGGCTATGTTTGAAAACACTGAGGACCCCACCATCAGTACTAAGGCCCTAGGAAGCTAAGGGACACCAAATGAGGCCTAGGGCACTGCTGAGTGAAGTGGGTACTTGTCTTTAGGGGTGCCTGGACCCCTTTGTACAGGCAGGGGAAATACAGAGCAGCCAGAGGATCCTGGGGTCATATGGGGAGGGAGGAGGATTAACACCCAGTCCCTAAATGAAGCATCCAGCCACCCTCTTATGACTGCCAATAGACTTCCACATGACCCCAACTACCAAATGTGGCACCATTGCAAGGGTCAGGGTCCAAGAGTTGTGGCAGTATTTCTGCCTCCTGGCTCAGACTCTGACCCAACCACAAATGCCTCCACTACCTCATCCATGAAACCAGGGCTCCCACGATGGTTCCCAACCTGGACTTGGGGACCCCTGACTAGAGAGGCCTTTGGTCAGAGCTGTGGAAACCATTCTGACTCCTCATCTGAAGTCATAGACTGAAGTCATGTTTAATTTTGACCTGTGTCCCCTGAGCTGGTACTGCTTGGGCAGTGAGCCCTGGAACCAGCACCCCTTTGCTGGCCCCAGGGCATAGGTAGAAAGATTGAGATCCCAGACTCCTAGGCAAAAAGACAGGGATTCTGGACAGTGTTAAGACTGGAGGCAGGACTTTCTACTATTGAGGGGCTATCTCTCCACTATACCTGTGTACACATGCATGGGCAAGTATATTCAGGCCCACAGTGGTAAACTGGGGCTCACAGAATAAACATGCATAGCTTTGGGCTTGCATACAGCACTTGGGATCACTTGTGCACACCAACTTTTCATTCCATGTGCAGTAGGCTCCATTCTTAGGAAGAGAGGAGGGACTGCTGTCCTCAGAGGAAGCATTCTTAATGCAGAACAAAGGAGCTCCCCTGAGACAGTCCCTGTCATGGGGTACTCCTCTTTAAGTGGGCCTTGTTAGCGGCTAAGGGAGGACTAGAGGGTGGAAAATGGCCTGCACCTTGCCAGGAGCCCCTCCCAGATGTTACTGCACTACCAGTACTCCTCAGAGAGGGTGTCAGACGACCCCTAATCCCGTCTTAGCTGGCCTCCAGGGTGTCCTGCGTGGGGCCTCGTCCAAGGGTTCCTGTGTTCCTCAGACTCCCGCACAAGACCAGATGGGTCTGGAGCGGTCCCCGCAGCCACCACCTCCAGGCAGCCCTCCCTGGTACCTAATCTGCCCCGCTCTTAGACTTTGGGGGAAATGGGGTCTCCAGGGTCAAGGGTCACTAGGGCGGGCTAGGTCCCGGAAGCGGAAGCGCGACACACTTCCGGCGCGCAGCGGGCGGCCATGTTGGAGCGGCGGAGGCGGCGCAGAGGCGCGTCTTGGGTCCCCGCGGCGGCGCCGGTAGGTTGAGCCGCGGGCCTAGCCGCGCCGCGGAGGGGCGGCCCGCGAGGCTGCAGGGCGGAAGGGCCCGCAGCCAACTCTTCGCGGACCCGCGTCCTCCGCCGGCCCGGCCGAGACCCCCACCCCACCCCCACCCCGCGCCCAGCGACTCCACCCTGGGGCTGCGCGGTCTCAGTCTGGCTAGCACTGCTCAACCCGCACGTTTCGCTGCCGCCATGACCCCCGCTTCCCCTCCGCGGTTCGGGCCCTAGGGATGCGGACTCCCAGCCCGAGGGCCCTGATCTGTCCCCGCCCCCGGTCCACCTGGATGGCTCCTCTCCCGCCCCCCATCTTCCGTCAACTTCTCCTGCCTGCCGCGGGGGCACGTGTGAAGGGAAGTTGGGGGCCTGGCAGCAGCATGTTTCCGAAGCGTCTTGAAAGCCCAGAAGACCTTTCCCGAGGGCCTGGCACAACCTGGCGGAAGAGCCCCCAGGTCACCCCCAACATCTGTGCTCGAGGGCGTTTGTGGGTGGGAAATAGGTTCCTCCCTATTTATTTTACAGTTTACTGCCCTGGGAACTACACCCTCCAGAAAAAAAATTAATAAAATAACTAACGTCAAGTGCGAGGATTGTGCTTGGAGAATGGCCTCTGGGGAGGGGAAGTGCCTGAGACACCTGAGGATCCTAGAATGTTTCCAAACAAAGAGCCCCTGGGTACTTTCTCCAGGGAATTCTGAAGACTTCATCTGCTCCATTAGGGCAGTGAGAAGAAGCTGCACAGATGGGCCGGATGGCCCCAGGGACCTCCCTTATCCCAGCTGATCTTTTAATGCTCCCCTGCAGTTGGAGAGTTGCCTCCTGCCTCTGGGAGCTCTCACATGTTGGACTGAGTATTAGATAATAGTCATGATTGATAGCCACAGCTTCTTCAAAAAAACCTGGGACAAGTTAGATGTTCCCAGATAGCTTTACTTGGGCTGTACCGAGGTCTGCATCCCTCCAAGCCTGAGGTAGGAAGGCTCAGACCTCTAATGTCCACTTGACTCACCATCCTATATGGGACTTTTGGCCCCCACTTTCCTCAGACCTTGAGCTCTTGGCTGTCTGGTTACCTAAAGATACGTCATGAGCACCTACTACTTATCGGCTTTTTAGTTTCTGTTGAAGAAAAGTTTGGCTCTTTCCCTGGGTTTGGTCTCCATGTGTCTGGAGCTAGGAATTGGTGTGCTGAGTAGCCTGTCTGAGGACTCTGAAAGCACAACTTATCGTGGGCAGGCAGATTCCTCTACCCAACCCCACCTCTGTACTTGAACACAAACTGCTGAAGAAACAGAGATGGGCATAGATATTGAATGTAAGTCTGGGCCCTTTGGCCAATACTCAAGGCTCTTTTTTACTCTGCCCTGACCTTTTTTTCCAGCTAGACCACCAGCCCTGACCCCAGACCCCATAGCAAGTGTGCCTTATTCTTTTTCACTTCAGAGTCATTGCATTGGTTGTTCCTCATTTCCATCTGGCTCTTTCCTGTTCATCAGTCATATCCCAGCTAAGTGTCGCCTCTCAAGAATCCATTGGCAAGCTCAGCTGACCTGAGACCCCACACAATGTGTGCCTTATTCTTTCTTACTTCGGAGCCATTGCATTGGCTGTTCTTCATTTCCATCTTGTCCTTTCCCATTCATCACTCATATCCTAGCTAAGTATTGCCTCTCCCAGGAATCCTTCCCTGACCCATTGGCAAGCTGACCTGGGTGCTACTGTACACTCCTAAGAACCTTAAAGGTGGCTTTGCCTTGCTTTCTGCACTGGCCTCCTTGAGAACAGGGCTATTTGCCTGTGTTCCCAGGGCTGAAACTAATATTAAGTTTCTGGCCTCAGAAAATATAGAATTGAACTAAAAATGGGCCAGACTTAAATCTTTCCAGGAACCCAGCAGTAGGTTGAATGGCTCTAAAGTGCTTCTGAGTATGTATCCTGAAGAAGCTGCCTGACCCATACCACCCTCCTCCCACCCCAACATGGTAGAGGGTCAGGAGACCAAGGTTTATACCAGGGGGTGGCTCACTCTGGCCAGGCCCCTCAGTATCACAGAGAGTGAGGGCCCTGATTGACTTGTCTACCTGTTCTGGCCCCCTATGTCAGTGCCATTCTTACTGACTGTTTTCCTCTTGCCTTGGAGGTGCCAAGCACTGGTTTGCGGATACCCAGGCAGATCTGCAGTGCCTAATGCCATGAGCGTGGTGGTGCAGCATGTGGAGGAAAAAGCTGTGCACTCCTGGTCGCGTATCTCCACGGCAGGGAAGAAGGCCCTGGAAGAGGCGCTGCTTGTCTTTAACCCCATGAGCCAGGATCTCAGTGCCACAGAGGCCCAGCTTGTGGCCTTCCTGCAGGGCCTGCGAGATGATGGCTTCCAACCTACCATCCTGCGCAGTGGTGATGTGTATGGCTATAGTTCATGCACAGCCAACCCCCCAAGCCAGACAAAGCTGCAAGCTCGTGCTCCCAACCCAGCTGCCACATCACCTCCAGCCAGTGCTCCCCGAACTGCCATGCGGCTGCCCGCAGGCCGGGCTACACTGCTCCCTATGCCACTGTCTGGCAGACTGGCCAAAGCATCCACACCAGCCCTTGCCAAGCATGCTACTACCAACCTGCTATTGAGCTCCTTGAAGCAATCAAGTGCCAACCGTGCCCGGGGTGCAGCGGTGGGCTTCCCCACCCACCTTTATCCAGGTGTCTACCCTGCCATGCGGCTCTCTGTTGTCCTTGAAGCCCTGGTTCCGCTCAAGACTCCCATGCCCTGCTTGGGTGCCAAGCACAAGGCACAGTCATTGCAGCTCTCGCTTGCAGACTCTCCTCTGAAACTGCGGAAAGGTTCAGGAAAGGGTCCAGGGAAACCCCGGTCTAAGGCTCCCAGAAAAGCCACAAGCAAGGGCCCTAAGTGTCTGACTCGTAAAGGCCCCGGGGCTGGACCCCGACGAGGCACTGGGCTCCACAGCAAGACCTACAAAGCCACTGGGTCCCTCAGTGGCCTGCAAATGAAAGGGGGATCTGCCCTGGGCACCAAAAGAGCCCAGGCCAAGGCAGTTCGAACACTGGCCAAAGCTGCCTGTGCCCGGGCCAAGGTGGCTCGAACACAGGCCAAGGCTGCCAAGGCCAAAGTAGCACAGACCAAGGCCAAGGGCTCAAGAGCTAAGGCCAAGGCAACACGAGCTAAGGCCAAGACTGCACAGGCCAAGGCCATGGCGGCACAGGCCAGGGCTAAGGCCAAGGCAGTGCGGGCCAAGGCCAAAGCCAAGGCAGCTTGGACCCAGTCCAGGAGCAGGGGAAGGCCAAAGGGGTCTGCTCAGGCTAGAACTGCAAGGAAGGACCAGAAAAGCCACCCTGAGACTGTTGGACAGAAGAGGAAAAGGGCTGAGGAGACAAAAGATCTTCCTCCCAAGAAGAGAACACGGCTTGGGCCCCGATCTCCTAAGGCATGGCTAGGGCCTGGAACAGCAAAGCTGCTAAAGTTTCGTGCCATAAAGGTAGATAAGCGCTCCTCAGATGATGAGGTGCGGCAGCGGGCTCAACGGATCCTCCGTATGAACCTATCTCCTGTGATACGGCTCCAGCCGTTGCTGCCATATTCAGCACCGTGATTGCTTCACACAGCAATGTTTGGGGAAACGGCCTAGCTGTGTGACCAGTGGCACAGTGTGCTATGCTCAAGGACTCCACAACCTCGAGGACTCTGGGTACCTCTCCAGGGCCCTGGCAGCCACCAGCCTTCTTTCAGAAACTGGAGGATGTAGTGTGGTGTGGTGTGGGTTCGGGTAGGCGGGCGGGTGGGGTGTTCTCATGGCGCAATGCACTGTGACTTGTTATTCAAGTTGTATGTCCACTGTTCCATCTATCACGTTTTATACCTTTCCACTTTCCAGTCTCCCTGCCCACCCTCCATGGTCTTTTTTGTGTATGGTTGCTGGCAGGCCAGTTGGAGCATATAGGGAAAATGGCCCCAGGAGCAGACCTGCCAGAGAGGGGATTTTGGGAGGGGCCAGGTCCCATGCCCCTTTGGAGAGATAGGGAAAACTCAGGTGCTGGCTTCTGTGGCTGTGTGAGAGGCTTCCCCTGAGGGCAGGAGTAGAGCCACTGTGAGGTAAGATACCTCCCTTTGAGACTGCCCTGATTTGTTATCCAGACAGTCCAATTCCTCAGGGAACCTTTTGCAGCCAGCAGGGAAGGGAGCCTTTGTGGTACTGGTCCCCAGAAACCAAGCAGACAGCCTGGCTGAGCCCTTGGGGCTTTGCCTGGGTCTGTCTGGTGTGGGGCCAGACCTGAAGGGGTTGAGGAACCTCCCCCCCTACTCTGCTTTCCTGGGAGGGAGTGACTAGCTTCAACTTGGTGGCAAGGGGCTGGGTGTTGAGTCAAGACCTCAGAGCCTGTTCTGACTGACCAAAAAATTTTCTCTGGTTGGATGGGGTACCTGCGATAGCGGAGCCAGAAGGGTTCCACAACTGCCTCATCGCCAGTGCTTTCTGCATGGATTTCAAGTGTTTTCGACTCCCAGGTCCAGCCTCATCATGCCCCCCAACGCAGGCCTGTATGTTTCAGACATTGTCGGCCTTTTCTGCTTTGGAGAGGGGGCTGAGCTCTGGTCCCTTGAGTGAAACTAACTACCCCACCAACCTACAGTGCATTGCTGGCTGCCCAGGCTGAATGGCAGCTGCTGGGATAGGCAGGGAGCAGACGCATTCCCCAGAGGCTTCTAGAGACAACAGCCTTTCAGGGATGAGGATGGGAGCATCATTTGAATGAGAATCAGGTCTTTTCTGTCTCTGTGTTTGCACCCCACTAGCACACAGCTGCCCTGGTTGGTGGACCTAGTGTGAGGCCGTGTGTGCTTCTTGATGCCCCTTCCCCCTTCTGTATCTGGTGGCTGCTATTAACATCCTTGCCCTGGGTGTGTCTGCCCTTGGTTCCCCCACACTGAGGACCCCCTTGCTCCCAGCTGTACTGTGGCCTCACATCCCTGCATGCTTCTTGCCTCTGACAGTTCTGCTTTCATCTTCAGTGTGAATATGGGGAATGACCTGAGGGCTACACTCAGCTCTTCAAGTGCCACTCAGCTTGGGGCCCACTAAGCATCCTCTCAGGCCTAATCCCAGCTCCCAGTGCCCAGGACTCCCATCTGGGTTGGGCCCTCTCCTTCCAGTTCTGCTGCTGCTGCCACCAATGGGTGAAAAGTTAGCTCTTTCTCAGAGGGAGAGGAAATATTGGCCCTCTTTGTGGGGTGGGGTGAGGTAGGAGATATCTGTAGGATCACTGCTTAGACCCTGCCCCTCCCAGCCCAGGATCCTAGAACAATCTAGGAAGTAACAAATATGCTTCTCCCCCCACCTGGCTGCTCAAATGGTAGTTGCTACCCACCCACCCGCAACCTGGGTGGTTGGCCATGGCCAGAGCCTTCAAATTTCATCCACCTATGTCCTCCATGGCCCTGAATCCTACTGCATTGTCAGACATCTGCAGGTGGGGAGGAGGGTGAGTGCTTTGGAGACTAGTGTCTTTGGGGTGTCCTGGACAGGTCTAGCTTTGTGGGGGCACTGGAGAGAAGCTTGTGCTATGACGTTTTGGAGTAGAGGTCTGATCATGAACCTGCAGTCTAGCCCTAGGCCTTACCCCAGGACTCTGAGAATTGCTGCTTCTGTGACTTTTGGGACCAGGGAGGCCATGACATTGAGAATGTGATCTCCTGGAGTGGCTATGGTGGCAGACAAAGAGTGATGAGGGTGCCAGTGTGCCTATGTGTGTGAGTCTGGGGTGTGGGGTCAGAGCCTGGTCACTCTGATTAGCCCTCATGGCTACAGGTGCAGGTGTTAACCCATCACCATCCAGCTGGACCTAGAGGGTACTTTCTACCTTACCGACTTCATTACTTTATCCACCTCATCATGACATTGACAGTACCCAGTGCCCCGGCCTGAAGCCTTGCTCAGTAAGTGCTGACCCTTGCCTCCCTACCTGATGTCCTAATGACCCAAGGGAACCTCTTGTCCTCAGACATTCTGGCCAGCAGTCTGCTCCTTGAGCGCTCAGTGGACCATGGCTGTTCTGGCACATATACTGATACTTTGCCCATAACTGCTCATGCCTCTTTCCCAGGATCCCTCCTGCCCCTGGACACAGGGTTAGTGACCTCATCTGTGGCCAGCATTACTCAGACATTGAGCCTTTCTCTGAGGGTGAGGTCAGGCCCCGGGAAAGAGGCTCTGGGATGAAATCAGAGGCTCAAGCCAGCCTGCTTCTTCCTCTCAAGTAATTTTCAAAGTTCTGGACCCAGTCATTCCAGGCAAGGCCTGAAACAACCCTGAGATTAAGGGTAATCATCCCCAGACCCAATCCTGTACCCTTTGTGTATCACAACAGAATCAGATACTCACTGGGGGGAAAGTGAGGCCCTGCCTGGGGTAGGCACTGGTGGGACAGGACAAGCAGGTAAGCCAGCTCAGTTTCCCTGGGTGATTCCCTGGCTCTGACCCATCATGGTCTTTTTTTTTTTTTTGTCAGAATCTTGCTCTGTCCCCCCAACCAGAGTGCAGTGGTGTCATCATAGCTCACTACAACCTCAAGCTCCTGGGCTCAAGTGATCCTCCTGCCTCAGCCTCCCAGATAGCTGGGACTACAGATACACACCACCATGCCCAGCTATTTTTTTCTATTTTTGGTAGAGGTGGGGTCTCACTCTTGCTCAGGCTGGTTTTGAATTCCTGACCTCAAGCGATCCTCCCACCTTAGCCTCCCAGAGTGCTAGGATTACAGTTATGAGCCACCATGCCTGACCTCCCATCATGATCATTTATTGTGGTCCTTGTGACCTCCCATCCCTGTCTTAATCACTGTTACCCTATATGTGTGCCCAGTGCCCCATCACTGGGCCCCTTTGTGGCCCCTTTGTGAGGCCCCATTATGATCCCTCATTCCTGTCCCTATCACTGTTCCCTATCTCTGCTCTTATCACTGCTCCTTATATGTCTCCCCTTTTTGGGCCCCCATCACTGCTGCTGTCATGGTCCACCTGACATTTTCCCCTCCTTGATTCATGACCCTGGCCTTAGTTGGTGCCCTTCATCCCTACAACTGCCTCTAGGTGGCACCAAGGCACCTCCAGATGTGACCCCTTCCTCGTCTTATCAAAGGACAAGAGAGCCACGTAAACAACCCAGGAAGGAAGCCCAGAGCCAAGCCAAGAGGGTACCATAGCAAGACAAACCACAAACTAGCTTTTTCTCTACATCCTCTGGGTGCTTCCTGGCCACCTTGACTGTGATTGTTACCAGCTGCTCATCCTGAGCCCTCATAATACGTCTGCAAGCTGCTGTTGCTTTTGCCTCTGATCAGGAAAGAGGGGAGACACACAGAGGAAAGATGTAGGAGGTAGCCTCAGGTTGGTACCTAACCTAAGATATGGAGCAGAGAGAGGAGCCATCCCTTCATCTACTACGAGTTCATTTAACAAGCGACAATTGAGCCCCGCCCTCTGTCAAGCATCTTCTGGGCAGTTTTTTGTTTTTTTGAGACAAAGTCTCACTCTCTTACCTGGGTTAGAGTGCCATGGTGTCAGCCCAGCTCACAGCAACTTCAAACTCCTGGGCTCAAGCAATCCTGCCTCAGCCTCCTAAGTAGCTGGGACTACAGACATGCGCCACCATGCTCAGCTAATTTTTTCTATATAGATTTTTAGTTGTCCAAGTAATTTCTTTCTATTTTTAGTAGAGACGGGGTCTCGCTCTTGCTCAGGCTAGTCTCAAACTCCTGGACTCAAACGATCCACCCTCCTCGGCCTACCAGAGTGCTAGGATTACAGGCGTGAGCCACAGCGCCCGGCCTGAGATAACCTCATTCTTAAGACTAAGTCATTTCCTCTCAAGGTCCTCTGTGAGCTCGGTACTTGTTTTTTTCTTTTTTTTTTGGAGAC
>CAUYSK010046842.1:0-76764 GCA_963575035.1 Avahi laniger
ATGTGCACCACCCAAATGATGGACATATTTGAAACTCGGACTTAGGGAGGGAGGTGGGGGCAAGGGCAACATATGTAACAGAAACATCTGTACCCCCATAATATGCTGAAATAAATTTAAAAAATTAAAAAAAAAAAAAATGAAATTAAAATGAACCAAGGATTTAAAACATGTATGACAGTTTTATCATAAATCCAAATAAACATAACTATTTTTAAGTTATAGAATTTCAAATTCTGGTATATATATTTTATATATATATATCAGTGCAATATATAATAACTAGTGAAATTTAATTTTTTCACTTATATCACTATTTCAAATACATATATTGAAAATGAAAAAGTCACTGTATATAGTCTTTGATGTTATAAGTCATATAAGGGCATCCCAACATTTAGTTTTGACTTACTATTCTCAACATGGAACTCATTAGATTATAATAATAGATAATATGATTTTCTTTACATCAAAGAAATGATGACTTGCAAATTTTGATATCTCTAATCCATCAGGAAAAACTCCTTAAGTAAAGTTTTTGTTTTACAGATGAAGAAAATTCAGTTATGTGATTTTTTATGATGGTTTCAGAGCAAATTCGAATGTTCTTTAGGATTGACAACTTAATTTGACTGTTTTTTTCTCATTTTCACATGTAGAAATTGTTACTGTACATTTAAGCCTTTGGCAAAATGCCAAAATATAGTGGACACGTCTTCTCAATGAGGTATAAATTGATGATTGAAACTTAAGGATTAAAAACAGGGCCAAAGAGGCCCCAATTAGTATCTTTACATAAATAAATTCTTGCCCTCAAAGTGGTTTGAGGGAGGAATTCCAAACTTTTGAGCTGAGCAGAACTGGAGGAAGAGAATGAATCAAAGACACATTGGCAGTAATTCAAAACTTTGTCCAGAGGTTTGCTGGTGTCCGCTTGAGCTAGGGAGGAGTGAACAAATAATATTAATAAATTTTTAGTGCTGAAAGCATGAAATCTATCTTCAAGATGAGAGAGCAAATATATTTACCATTTGAATTATTTGCACGTGTATCTTTTTGCCCTTAAAATGCTTCTGTCAGAAATTACTTTTTTTTTTAAGTAGCTGTACATGACATTTTCATGGAAAATGAACTCAACTTTACCTTGATTATTCTTTTAAAGATGCATATATATTGCTACAGTCATTCTTGTGAAATTGCTTCCTCATATACCTCACTTTCTAATACATAATAACCTAAAGTAACAGCTCAGGGAATGAAGAACTATGTAGTTTACCTTGATTTGGGTCAGGCTGACTTCACATTATCAGGAACAAGTGGGGACAGAGAAGAATAAAACTCTAAGCGGTTTTGCAGCCAATAAAGAGAAACAGGGAATAAATGTCCTTTAGTCACACTTAGGTTATTATACCATTCAGTTAATTTCATTTATTTATTTTTTTGTTCTTCCTTTGTAGAAAGCTCTGTGCTCTCAAGAACTTCACAGTCTAGTGTGGTGCAAAAAAATGTAAACTAATGAATCCGCACAGGGGATACTATTGAAAAAAGCAACCTCCAAATTTAAGGGTCTTACGTGCAGTTTGCTGAAGATCTGGGCTACTCTCTATGTAGCTATTCTCCATGAGATGTCTCAGTATTGCAATTTCTTATCAAACTGTGATTCTACTGCTACCTCAACAGAGAAGAGAGAGAAATGGAGTTGGGCATTGATAATTGAATGCTTCCACATAAGTTACTTTCTCTGAGAGTTCATAGAACACTGCAAATCACATGGCCATACCTGCCTTCAAAGATGGGGGGAAGTACATTCTACCCATAGCCCACAAGGAGAAGAGCCCTGTTCACTAAAATGTCTGTCACATTAATAATTATAAACAAACTGCCAAAAGTGGTACAAGTGGAACTTTTAAAATAATATAAAAGCTAGAGGAGGTAATTGTTTTAGACGACAGTCTAGGGATTTATCTTGAGGAATGATTAGGCATTTGATATGTGAAAATGGCAATTCTGGGTGGAAGAAATGATGGCAGAAATGGCACAAAATGACAAGGAATGAAAAGGTAGAGTTTAAAGCTATGGGAGCTGACTTGAAAACTTTTTTATTTTATCCTAAGGAACTTAGAATTTTTCTCGCAGGAACAGGGAAGATCTCTAGGGATTTAAGGAGAGGAATAAATTGAAAATATTTTTTGTAGAAAAATTATTCTTGTTGGAGAAGAAAGGATGGATTTGGGAGGGATGAGACTGTTGGGAATTGCAGTTTAGGCAGGATGTGATGTGACTCTGAAGCATATCACCAAAGCATTGACACTGGAGATACATTTAAGAGGGTGCTAGGAGGTAGAAACCAACATGGTATCGATGGACTCCTATCTATTGGGAACTGTACATGAATAAAAACATGAAGAGACAATTTCTGTACTTTTAAGTAGCTTATAATCTAGAAGTAAAACAGACATGTGAAGAAACAACAGTGGTAACACTGTAAGTGTTCCGATAGGCAACACTCTTAAGAGAAAGCCACAGAAATCATTGCACTCTCAGATTCTGGAGTCGTGCCAACATTTTCTGCCTTTTAATTGATATATCCCAGGGTTATTTTTTGGCTTTCTTCATGTTTATTTCCATATATTGACATTGAACTGTTTTATACATGTCTAGCAAAGAATATGTTCCTACCTGTAGTGACCTGCTTGCCAATTCATTCTGAACCACCTTTTCCCACAAATTCATTCTGAATGCTATTGTCATCTAGAATTACCACACTTCTGAAATAATGAATTCAATAAACCTCATTCTCCAACCACACCCCTGGGTGATGATATTTGAAATCCGCACACTTGATCTTGGGAGGTAGGTTGGGAAGTAGTTAAAATATATGTTCCTTAAGTCTTTAGCCTTTTAATCTGAAAGATCAGGTTAATTTACACCACATAGTATTAGGGTACTCATCATATATGCAGATAAAATATAATACAGAGGACATTGCCATATTATTCCTGGTCTTCATTTTTATGTTTTTTATCTTTGCAGCCATCTGTAATAATTTCTTTTGAAGCCCACTGCACATAATTTCACATTACTATATCCTTTTTTGTGTGTGTGCAGTGATGTCTGAGGAGATTCTGAAATCTCTCTGTTATTCCTTCCCTGCCATTTCCAAGTTCTGCTAACCATGTAAGAGTATTAGAACCTGAAGCAATTAGCTCTAGCTAGTATATATCCCCTCTTTTCCTAAGCAAATAAAATGTTATATTAAGTACTAATTGAAATGAGCAGGATATTATTTATTGCATAGAAAATATTCATAGTAATGCTACTTAGTGTAATGAGAATTGACCTAATTATGCCCCATTCTCTTTAGGCCATTAACTTATGATCATGTCAGGTTTTATATCACCACTTTAAATTTTAAGCTCACAAAGGGCAAGAAGCCCATCTAAGTTACTTTGTATAACACTGTGAAGTCTCGTCCATTAGCTCATGCTGCTTCGATAATTTCAGTTTTGCTGATAACATTGAAATTATTGGAAATTTCCAGCATTAGGACTAATTTATCACTAAAAAGGGCTTGCCATAAAAAGAATTTTATTTACTTTATTAGATACTAATATTCATGGGCAAACATTAATTTTTCTAAAATATTTATATAAAAAGTCCCAAAACAATGTTGGTGTGGATGTGGAGAAATAGGAACACTCATACACTGTTGGTGGGACTGCAAATTTGTACAACCTCTGTGGAAAATAATATGGAGATAGCTCAAAGAGGTACAAGTAGATCTTCCATTTGATCCAGTAATCCCATTACTGGGCATCTACCCAGAGGAAAAAAAGACATTCTATAAAAAAGACATCTGCACAAGAATTTTTATAGCAGCACAATTCAGAATTGCAAAGATGTGGAAAGAACCCAAGTGCCCATCAATACATGAGTGGATTAATAAAATGTGGTATATGTATACCATGGAGTTCTACTCAGCCACAGAAAACAATGGTGATCTAGCACCTTGCAGACTATCCTGGATAGAGCTGGAGCCCATTCTACTAGGTGAAGTACCACAAGAATGGGGAAAAAAAAACAAAACACCACATGTACTCACCATCAAATTTGTATTAACTGATCAACACTTATGTGTACATATAGTAGTTAACATTCATCGTGTGTTGGGTAGGTGGGGAGGGGATGATGGGATGGGTATATTCACACCTAATGGATGTGGTGTGCACAGTCTGGGGGATGGACATGCTTGAAGCTCTGACTCAGGTGGGGCAAAGGCAATATATGTAACCTAAGCATTTGTACCCCTGTAATATGCTGAAATAAAAAAAATAGAAAACAATAAAAAATTAACAATAACAAAAATACAAATTTTTAAAAGCAATACAGTATAACAACTATTTACATATTTACATAACATTTGCATTGTATTGAGTATTATAAGGAATCTAGAGATGATTTAAGGTATACAGGAGGATGTGCATAGGTTACACACAAATACCATGCCATTTTATATAAGGGACCTGAAGATCCGTGCATTTTGGTATGGGGGGTATGTCCTGGAACCAATCCCACATGGGTACTGAGGGACGAAGTGAACACTGGCAACAGCAGGACAGGACACGCCAAGAATGCTAGCATTGGGAGGCAATTAGACAAGATGAACATGGTTCTTTGAAAGAACAATGCACGTGAGAGAGAGATCAAGTTGAGGCCTGGAGACCCAGGTAGGGCAATGCATACAGCATCTGCTGGATAAGAAATTCAAAGTCCACTGAAACCGGAGAACACAGAGCAAGAAAACCTTGCAAAATTTTTGGCAACCAAAGACTCTGGATCTCAAGAGTTCTACACAACCAGAATAGCTATATTTCAGCAGCTAATTATGGATTTAATAATGATTCAAGGGCTTTGAGTCCAAAGTCAAAAGAAATCTCAGAGAGTGGACAGTCCTGAAACCACAGAGGGCATGTCTTGTTAGATACCAGAAGGAGATGGGTTGGAAACAAGCTTGAATCTAACATGGGTCCCCTTCCGACCACCCCCCTGTCTCTCTCTCTCTCTCTCTCTCTCTCATATATGTATGTATGTGTGTGTGTGTGTATTCCTTATTTTCACCTCTTGTTAAACAAGACCTGAGCCATGTGGATAAACAGTGAGATAATTAAATTGCTCCGAATAGAGAGGGGATATTGAGATTGGATTGATGGAGTTTTTATAGAAAGTCTTGATGACTCACAGTTGCAGGGGAATTTGAAAGAGAAAAGGAGCTGGTGTTCCAGAAGGGAAATTTGAAGAAGGTTTTTCTGGGAGATACTTTGCCTAGTTAATAAAAGGCAACCCTTCTAAAAAGATTTAATAAAATATCCATTTCTCATTAATGTAATATGGGCACTTTGGGCACAAGTCAGGGACAAATGCTGCCCTTGTGTGTCCAGTCCTACTTGGACTCTGAAAATATTCCCTACCTCTAAGAGACTGGTTCTCAAGCAGTGTTTATAAATAGTAGTCTTTTGGGAAACTTACTGTCAAATTACAAATATTTTCCACACCACACAGTCACACATACACGCACTGTGTACAAACACACCCCATGTCCTGACAGAGCTACACCAGCACAATGTAATGATTCTGATACCTCTTCTATGTTGACAAAAACCTACTTTAAGAGCTACTTGCATATTTATCTCTGCTGCATAATAATAAACATGTTTTAATATGCTCATCATATATTTTTTTACTCATTGTTTAAAAGACTTTTATCTCTTAAATTACCATTTGCTGTACCTCATTCCAGATAATGGACGAGTTTAATTCTAGTTACAGCTGGAAGGATGCTGGTAATTGTACCTCTCAGGCATGGAAAGGAGGGCGGGTTCCACGCATGCCCTTCTTGCATGGACTTAGATCTGTGTGCACCTGGGAATTCTCTGGCTCTTGCCCACAGCTATGTTTCCAGCTTGGAGAGGTACAGCTCCCCTTAGCAAAAAGGAAATATTTTCCACTTTTCAAAATGCATTATCTGTTCTGCTACAGATAAAGCAGGATGCAAACCTGACCCACTGGCAGCCCATCAGGAGAAATTTATCTGGAAACTTCCCCTGAGGAGCCACAACACAGCTGAAAACAACAGCTGAAACCAACACCTGAAAAGAAGGGGAAAACTGGTTTAACTCCTTTGAGCACTGAAGTGTAGTAATCAACTAGGAATACCATTCTCTTTATTCAGTCCCCTTCACTCTTCCTCCTGCTTCTTCTGAGAGTTGAATGCTATTCTAAATAGTTTGTCTCAAGATTCTATTTCTATTAGCACCTTTCTCCCCATCTTTATTTACAATTGCATTCTTTGCTTTCTCCGGTTCTTATACTCATATTCCATGGGTGCACAATCCAATGCACAATCCTCTTCCATTCCAGCAATGTATACCATTTCCCAAGTCATATTGTCTTATTTCTTCCTTGCCTCGAATCTCCACCATTACTCCCAATAATTATAACTTCTTTATTTTCTGTTGACACTATTTCCCTAAAACAATTTTCTCAAGTGTAGGGCATCCTTCCTGTCATTTCTTTTATATTTTGTTAAAAAAAAAAAAGGTGGAGAGCATTTTTCACATGTTCAATGCTGCTTTAGAGTTTAGCATTACCAATATTATTTTTCAGCCTTTTTCTTTTGAAATCTCTCCTCATCTGCACTGCTTACGGATATCATCCTCTGCTAATCCTTGTTTTTATTTTACTCTCAGTTGAGTGCCTATAATGTGTGAGATATTGTGGTTTAAATACTTCATAGGCATTTATATTAATATAAGACAGAGTACAGATAAGGTACTGTGGGATATCAAAAGAGGTAGACATTTCTTTTTGTTTGAATAATAAAAGAAAGCTCCTAGGAAGAGGAGACAGTGAGATCAAAGTTGGGCGTATAGAATAGAAGGGAAGGGGGAAACACAAAGAGCAAGGTTAATGAGGTTTGAAGGGTTAGGGCGTGCTCCAAGAAAAGCAGGTGGTCCAGTTTAACATCACCAAAGCTCAGTTTTGAGAGACATGTGTGGAGGTGATAGTGAAAGTATGCAGATTGGGGTGGGAGCTCCGGGAGAAGGACGAAAGAGAGAGGACAGCAAGCAAGACAGTGGACTTCCCTTCTCCAGAAGACGAGAGCAGGGAGAGGAAACAGGTCAGAGGACAATTATAGATCAAAACTCAATGGAAGATAAGAGTTTTATCGAGAAATCTGCTATCAAGAGGATCAAAAACTGAATATAGATCAAAAGAATTATGGCCTGAAAAGAAGTTGTTGGTTTTATCTTTAAGAGGTCATTAGTACATTTCAAAAGCAGCATCTCAGTAGAGTCAAGGGGACTAATTGCAATAAATGAAGTAGTGAGTTGGTAATGCATAAATAATTCATTTATTATTAGGAGAATATAAAGACTGTTTTTTTAATTAGTGGAAAAAGGAGATTGAAGTTTTGGGAGCTTATTGATTTAAAGAAGGTGTGTTTAAGAAAGAGTTAAAGATAAAAGAAGAATAAAACAAAACTAAATTATAAATTTTGTAGTCTTTTTCCTAGACCCTACCTTTCTAGTGTGAAACAATTCTTGTTTGTCCTTTAATTTCGTGACTTCTCTTAGTCTTATAAAACCTGCGTAATAAGCAAATAGAGAAATTGTAAGAAATTAAAAAACGATAAAATAACATTAAATAAAAGATCTGAGCCACAGTGAGAGTTGAAAGAGACAAAAGCCTACTCAAGCAGGTTTTTGAGAGTGTTTTTAGGAAATGAGAATTGTAAATGAGTGATTTGAAGACAGCTGTAGTTTGTGAGGCATTGAGAGTAAAATCAGTGGGCAAAGAGATTTTTCAAGAAACATTGCTGTCTCATGAAGATGTACTTTCTTTGTGATTTTACAAAAAAGTTTCAGTAAAAATTTAAAGTTAGCGATTATTTTGAATGCTAGATTATTCTATAATGCCACATCCTGCTGATAATGGGAAGGTGTTCTGCTCTATAGTGTTTACATAGGAGTCTGTGCTGTATTCAGGTATATATTTTTGTATGTATGCTGTATTTAAATGTGTGGGTAATTTAGTAGAGGAGATGGGAAATGCAAGAGGAAAGAAGGCTAATGAAGTAGTCAGGAAGCATGAAATGAAAAACTTACGAAGAAAACCTGCAGGAAGGAGGGAAACTTCATCTTTTGAGACGAGAAGGAAGCTAGAAAGGAGTTAGAGAGCAAAACAGCTACAGATTTTCATGTGGAGAAATGGATGAAATGTCATCTATAGAGAATGAGGGGTTTGAGGCTTCAGTAAATGAGAACGAATTGGAATAGGCATGGTGAGTAATGCTGGAAGGGAATAAAGATTTGTGTAGAACCATTTGCCAAGCAGCAATGTGTGACTCGATGGGGAGGGAAAAGATTCAGCTCTAGGGAATCTGATGAAATTGTCGTGTGAATCTCTCCCGCAGCTGTCATCACGGAGAAGTAGAAGCGGAACCTGATTGTGTGAACTTTGCGATGAACTGTAAGCAAAGACACGCTAACGGTATTTGGCAGTCTGCTGTTAATTACTGGTAAGTGCTTGGTTCTAAATTTCTACAAATTTACATATAAACTCCCACATTTTATTCTCTACGGCGTTTTGAAACTGAGTATAGTGACAGGACGAAAGCAGTGAGGAAATCAAGCTTGTAGAGCTGAGAAAAGGCAAGAAGGAGCTGATACCGATTGATACAGGACCACGTTTTCAGATGCATGAAAAAGGAAGGACGAAGGTAGGATCAAAGATAGTCCATAAGCAAACAGATTTAGGTAAGCACAACTTTATTGTGGACAGAAGTCCATCGCACTGACATAATCTAAACAAATCATTCAAACTATGAATATCCTGGAAACAGCATTTTCCAATCCCTAAGTGTTCCCCAATATACAGTATTGACTGGAGATAATGAAAACCAAATATGTTTTGAACCTGTAGTGCTGGACAGTTGAGATTTCGTGGACCACTGCCCAAAGCACCAATAGTAAAATTCCACTTGTGGAATGACTATATCTTCACGCTTATCATTATATCTTATTTAGAGTCTAGTACATTGTATTTGAGAACTCAAGAACCTTAATAAATGATGATTACAGTGAAATGAACTCTGCCAGACCCCTGTGTTTTATATCTTTTGGAGTTCAGAGTTTTACTTTACTTACTCTTTTCTCTGTCACTACCTGACTTTTAAGTTTGAAATGCTCCTTAATCAGATAATCATGTGTCTTATATTAAACACATCTTACCTCAGACTTTTGATAGCCTTATAACCGTGCTGTGATATCATCAGCTGACGAGCCATAACTCCAATGTTATGTTCATATAAGAAAATTACCTCAGATACTTGCAGCAAATGCCAGTGTTTTGGGAGTTTGTGGAAGAGTAGTGATATTGCTACAAATAATAAAATAATAATAGTAATGTCGAGTCCATTTTATATAAGTTAATATCAATTATAAGTGTTCACTCATGCCAACACAAGTCGGTTTTGCAATCCTTGGAGGAAAGTCATATTATTGTTCCCATTTTATTAACACAAATGTACACGTGGAATAATTTATGTGTATAATACATAGACTCTTCAACAGCTCAGATGGTGTCCTTTACTTCCTGCCTTTACTATGTGCTAAGTGATGGTGAAGGATAGATAGCCACATCCTCCTCTTTAACAATAACTTTAAAAATATTTTGAGATTTATAGAAAGTTTGTGAGGGTATCATAGAAGGTTCTCATATAGCCCACATCCATTTTTGCATATTGATGACATTTTACATTAATATGATACAACTGTAGCATCTAATGAGTCAATATCGATGCATTATTATTAAAGTTCATATTTTATTTAGATTTCATTAAATTTTACCTAATATCTAGTTTCTGTTTTGTCTATTCAAGGTTCCCATCCAGGATCCCCCACTTTAGTCAGATATCTCCTTAGGCTCTTATAAACTGTGGCGATTTCTCAGTCTTTTCTTGTTTTTTTTATGAACCAGTTTTGAGGAGTGTTGGTCAGGCATTTGTAAGTTATAGAATGTCTTTTGGATTTTGTCTGATGTTTTTCTTATGATTAGACAGGGGTTCTAGATTTTTTGGAAGGGATACCACTGAGGTAAGCTTCTGTTCTCATTATGTTATTATCAAGGGTACGTAGTATCAACATGATTTATCACTGTTGATGTGTGGACCACAGTTTCCTGGCTGTGGTAGTGTTTGTCAGGTTTCTGTAAAGTTATTTTTTTTTTTTTGCCTTTTCCTACTGTATGTTTTGTAATGAAGTCACTGCATGCTCTCCGCAGTTAAGGAAGTGGGGCTGGCTATATGCAACCTACTTGAGGTCAGACTATATACATAAATATTTTGGAATTCTGCATGGAAATTTATCTGTTATCTCCTATTTATTTACTTGTTTTCCTTCCTTTATTGTCTTCTGAATCACTTATTCAGTTATTTATTTATATTGGCTTGAACTCATGGATATTTATTTTATACTGTTTTATATTTCAATACTAGAGATTATTTTTTTCTGGCTCAAATTGTTCTAGCTGTGGGCACTGGGAGTTCTGTCACAGTTTGCGCCTATGTTCATTTGACATACACTACTTTCATTGTTGTGTATTTCGTGTCCATCGTTGAAGAGAGGGGGCATTTAATATATTTGCTCAATTCTTATATCCCTATTTAGAAGATTATTTTAGATTATCTGTGTTTTCTATGTCAATAAACAGCAAAGCACAAAGAAGCACTTAAGCTAAATGAACATTTATTTCCATTTGATGCCTACTATAAGCATTTGAATGATGCATTGTTATTTTTTTCCATTTAGACCTCACAGTGTGCATCTTTTATAAGCACATAAATACTTAATGCTTGAAACTGCAACAAGTCTTCGCCTGCTGTATTAAAAAAATGTGAATTTAATAGACAAGGAACCTTAATTACATTACCTGATGTAGCAAAGAAACTTGGCATTGTCTAACACTTGGATAAACTGCCACCACAATAATCTTTATAATATATCACATACAAAAGAATTTTGAAATAGAAGTAATTTAAGTATAAACTATTTTGTAATAATAGATCTGCCCTTTGATACCATGGAATCTCATTTCAGACTATATTTATTAATATTTTAATCTATTCATTATATTTTACCATCAGAAATCAAGTTACTATTATTGCATCCATTTTTAATTTATTGGATCTAGTGTTTATGTTTATAATGTATTTGCAATCAAATCTCAATACATTTTTATTAAGTATAATTTAACAGTGGGACAAAATATTCCTTGTTAAAGGCGATCGCACTGCTGAAATACAGAATATTCTGACTACAGTTTTTAGATCACATGGGTTTTGACCACAGTATTTTGACCTTGAGGATGCTTGTGCATGTAAAAATTTAAAGTGAAACAGGAAGAACATGAGTGCCTTTTCATTGTGAAACATTTTCTGGAGCAATATACTTTAGATTGACTTAATTCTTTTTTTGGTTTTTCTCTATAGTGCATTTAAAATTTTCAGGGTCAAATGATGGGTAGGTAGGGCCAAAACCTCCTGACTCTTGTTGTTCATTCAACAATGATCTAATGAATTCTGTGTTCCAGGCACCATCATGTTTGCTTGCAGTAAACAAACCAGGAAAAGTGCCTATCTTATAATGCTTGCATGTTCACAGAGACTGTTCAAAAATGAATCTAGTTCTTAAGGTTCAAATGTACGAATTTCGTTGGTAATTGCTTAGGCTGGAGTGTACAATCCATAAATAGATTATTAATCTTGATCGCTCTCCCCTTCCACTCTATTCACTATTTTTATTCCAGGGTGTCATTTGTTATCCCTCCTTTATTGTCTTCTGAATCACTCAAATACCCTGTCTCCTTGGATTGTATCCTTTATCTACTTCTTAAACGAGGCCAGTGGTTTAGTAATTCCTAACTCTTTTTCAAATTGTTGATTGTTTTGGACAATAACTTATATTTTTCATCCAACTTCTAGTCTTTTATTGAGCAGAAGGATTCATGGAATACAGTAGATATATAAAAAATTCAGGACAAGTGGGAGATGTAGGGCAAGGACCCATAAAAAGAAAACTTGGCTAAAGTGTTTTGACCATAATTCTTATTTTTGAATTTATGTTATCTTCATTGACATACTTTTTCATACTTCTTTCAATTTCAGCAGGGATACTTTCATCTGTTCCCAAACCTACACATATTATTAGAGATCACTAGTAAAAACAGATTGCTCCCTAAATGCTGAATAAATTCATATATGCCACCTTCAAAAGTGATTATAAGAATGAATAAGATGAGCCTTTGCTGTCTAATAAATATTGAATTAGTAAATAATATTTACAATTCAATTTGTTCAAATGTAATACGGCAATATTACATGTAATGAGTGTAACAAAGTAATGATGTTTTGACAAAAGCTTGCCTAACACTTTTCCTATTTAAGGCAGCCACTCTCAGTGTGTAAAATTTCTTCTCTTCCCCTTGCTTCGCTACCTGATCTGCAGGTCCAGGGGAGGAGGTGTCGGGGTGGGATGTGAGGTCCTTGCACGGCCCTGTCTCTATTTCCAAGTGAACATAGTTCTCCTGGCTTCCTTTGTGACTTTTTCCCTTTGTACATTTAGAAAATTGGCCCAAGATCTCCTTTCCTTGTGTAAATATACTAAGATAAAATTATTATATTTTATACTTAGGTCTTGAAGTTACCATCTTAAGGGAAGAATAATCATCACTAGAACTTATTTCCTTTCTGCTCTTAGCATATTACGCTTGCCTGAATTTCACGACAGAGAATAATTAGTTCGGTCTGACTATACCTAATATATAAGTTTTTCTTGTTTACTCTTAATTTTATTTCTTGATCTTAAGTGTTTAATTTATTAAGCAAGAATGGATTCAAAACTTAAGTTTAGCTAGGAGTAGGGAAAGAGAAGTCTTAAGAAAGTCAGATAGTATTATATGTGTGTATACACACACACACACACACACACACACACACACATATATATTTAGAGAAAGAGAAAGAAGAGTAAAAGATATAAAGAGAGTAAGAATAGAGAATAGAGAATAGATATAAAGAGAGTAAAATATATAAAATAAAAACAACAAAAAGGAAAGAATATGTTATTCTTACACCACTCTCATGTACAGTGTCAAATTTTATGGAAATCACTATCAGAAAATGGCTTCTAATTATAGCCTTTAAATTGATTCCTGTATTCTAAGTCTGGTCTCTAGGAAACAGTGAAAATAGTTTGAGATGCCTACAAACAAAATCTAGGATTGACAAATACATAATAAGACAAATGCATATTCAGTGGGCTGAATGATGTTTTGGCAGATGAGGTAAATAAAATATATCTGCCAGCATGATGTAGTTTATACAAAAGTTTTTAAGCAAAGAGTAAGTTTGAAATAGCATTTTTAACAGAGTATGTTTTCTAAAACTTTCACCTTGTTTTTATAACTAAAATATAAGAAAAGTAATCATACAATATTTTCTCTCTACCTCCGTATTCTGAGCTACATTTTTACCTAATATGACATTTCCATTCACCTACCAAACTATGCACTCATTTGTTTGTACATTTATTCATGAAATGTTTTGTGAAGAATTCATAGTTTCTATCATATATCTACTGATAACTAAGATGCTATAATATCAACCTAGAATTCCTCAACTTATTCAGTTCATTGTAACAAAATATATTTGTTTAGGCCAGGCATGGTGGCTCACACCTGTAATCCTAGCACTTTTGGAGGCCGAGGTGGGAGGATTGCTTGAGGTCAAGAGTTTAAGAGCAGCCTAAGCAACATAGCGAGATCCTATTTCTACAAAACATAGAAAAATTCGCTGGGTGCTGGGGTGCCCATGTATAGTCCCAGCTACTTGGGAGGCCAAGGCAGGAGGATCACTTAAGCCCAGGAGTTTGAGGTTACAGTAAGCTAAGATGATGCCACTGCCCTCATGCCTGGGCAACAAAGTGAGACCTTGTCTCAAAAAAACACCACCACCACCAATAAAAAAATCTATTTAGTAAACTTCTGCAACTAAAGTATTGAAATCTTAATGTCGTATCTTAACGTCAAAGAAATTCATAAAGAATTGCATAGCGGGCTTCTAGTACAAATTGTGAGGTGCCTCCTTGACTCATTGAGCATTGAGCTCTACACCTCTCTTTTATTCCTCACCTTTCTTTTATCAACAATAATATGGAAATGTTTCTTGTACTACGAAATAAAAATGATTTACTTCCTCAAGGTGTAAAAATTTCTGTTCCTCCCTTATGTAAGGGATCCTGAAGGACTTGTTCTCAGGAGCTATGATTTATAAAAGAGAAAGAATGACAAAAAATTTCTTACATCCTGGTTTTCTGGAACATCCCCAATAGCCAATATCAGTATGGCCATATACCCGGGTGAAACTTTTCTCTAATTAAAAAATATGTCAAAACATTTTAGAAATGTACAAAAGTAAAAGAATCATTGGCTGAATATCAATGTGTTTACCCCTAGCCTCCAATATAAAATGCTACATATAAAGTTAAAGCTCCCTGTGAATCCTTTCCTGACACCATTCCTCTTCATTTCCAGAGGCAACTTCTATATTGAAATTTGTGTTCATTACTTATGTATTTTTTTATACGTTTACTGACAATCCATGTAGTCCCCTGGACGCCCCAATCAACTTCCCAGCTGATGGTCTTCTTACAGGTGGCTTCCTTATGAAAACTGCTGGCATCCTAGCCAGAGCACCAGTAAGTTCAACAGCACCCACTTTGGGCATCTTCCAGGTTAGGTTTTTCTTTTTTTTAGTACTACAGTGCATAGCTTATTCTGACAAATCTCAGCCTGTGACACCTCAATAAGCTGTTCTATAGTCCAGTAGGCTACAGACATACCCTCTGAAATGAGGTCTGACTCTCAGCCTTGAGGAGATTGGGTGGGTGGTCCCTCTCCTAAATTTGCTCCTTCTTTGGTACTCTGCCTCAGTTCTAGGGGTAGTAGTTGCTCCCTATGTCTGCTGTTCCTATATTCTTTATATTTCTCTTCATCTTCTTGGTAATTTCCTCCTCTGTTACCAGTTGATAATATTTTATATTCAACATTCATTATTCAAATTACTCTTTAGTTTCTATTTCCTGATTTTTAACTGAATATTATACTGTTTAAATATATTTCCACACCATAACTTCTCTCACAGTTTAATTATTTCAAGCAGAAAACACAATAGATAGCTAGGGCTTCACAAACACATGACATTTTCTTCTTTTTTTTCTTTTATTATAGAATGACTCTATCAATATTCCTAAGGACTAAAGGAAATCAAATTCTATTTGCACTGATTTAAAGATCCCTGCTGTCTTTTCATGGCATTTCAAACATTTATATTATATTTTATATTTATATTTTATACTGTACATTTATCTACATTTTATAATACATTAGATAATATAAATACATAGATGATATACTTCTGTGACTACTGAGGTGTAGAATGTTTCTGTAACTTGCTCAAAGCTATGTATGCATTAGAGAGGGAGCTGGATAGTAAACTGAGTATTTTTTTTTGAATTATTGTTGTATTATATTGTAATCTCTCATATGCAGTGCTCTCAAATGTTGTTCCTGACAGTGATCATTACTATTAGTCCCTCTCTATATTCATGAACATAAATTTGTGATGAGAATTCATTATACTTAACCCCAGGAAATCAATGGACTTTCAGGTTGGCTGTGCACATCTGCATAATTTTTTTTATGTTTTAGGGTTTAGGTGAAGCTAACTTGGCAGTTGGAGTCATGTGAGAAAAATTTTAATATATTGTGGTAAAAAGAGACAGGCAACAAATAGCATGGAGGGAAAACTTTTTGTTTAGAGATTAGAGGGGAAAAACAGCATGGAGACCAAGACAGGCGGTTTGACAGACATTCGCCTGTGAAGATGTTAAGACGTGGATGTGTAGAACCGGTGCCCTTGCATGAGATGACAGGGTAGGAGCGAGAGTGCCCGCCGATTCAGGAGGAATAATGCTTAGAGTTGCTGGCAATTTGTTAGACAAGCAAACATTTATGATCAAGACTTAGCATTAGTGTTTGATTTAAACTTTGGTTTAGGGCTGAAGTTTTGGCCTAATTTATTACATTCTTGTGTTTTGTGCTTGATGATCTAAGAAGATAGTAGTTCTTTTGGTGAGAGGCAGTTTAAGTATAAGGGCTAAAAGTACTTGTTCCAGAGCTCAAGCTGCCTGGTTTCAAATTTTACCTTTACTGTTTTCTAACTGAGTAGTCTTGCTTAAGATACTTAAGCTTTCTGACTTCAATTTCTTCATCAACAAATTGGGCACAATAATATTTTATACATCCCAGGGTTATATTTTTATTACTCAAAACTGCTAAGCATTAAAACTGTTTAAAATAGTGCACATAATGAGCAATATGTGTATTATAATTAACATTATAAGTGATATAGAATATATCAGAAGCCAGTGCTTTCGGATTATCTTCTAATAAACAATTTCCATCTTAGCATAGTTTAATCTAGGTCAGGGTACCTGAAGAAAATCATCTTATTAAACTGACTAGAGAGTAAGATAACAATTTGGCCTCTGAATGAAAGAATTTACAAGTATTCTATGGGGAAAAAAAGAGAGTTTATTCTCCGCATTGGCAGATACTCAACGTTAGAAAACACATTGTCAGTGGAAGATGGGGAAGGTAAATAAAGACAAAGTAATAACCTGGCTTAAGTTTATGTAAGACAGGATCAGAACATGCCACACAAGCCTCTACATCTAACTACACAACTTCATTGTGCTTTTTTGTAATTTGGGCTCTTTTTTCCCCATTCTAACAGTGACCATCGATGCTACTACATTTAATGATTCTACATTCCTGGAATGACATAAACATCAGTGTGCCTTGTGGTTTTGGGCTTCTCTCTGGTTCATAATGGTAGTTGGTACAACAGAAAACCAAATATCAGAATATCTTATTGTTTTCTTAATTTTTTGCAATAATAGGCTTATTACTTTATTATATTTTAAATATTGTCACCTTCTTTACCATCTAATAACTCTAAGTTGTATATATAATGGTGGTCACATGTCACATGAGAAAGGAGTCTTTTCTAAAATCCTCCACAAAGCTGGGCAAACTGCCATGACACTCAGCCACTGGATACACCTGGCAATATTCACCCTTCATATTTCTGCACCTCAACTTTGGCAATAGAAAATAAAACAGAACAAACAAAACAATATCAATATCCTTTTACCATTAAAAAAACAAATGACTATTTCTAAAAATTAGTTTGATTTTCTGAAACTAATTGACCAAAAGAATCTGAAGAAGAATTGATTTAAACTAGGTAATCAGAGTTGCCCTTTTGAAATTATGTCAGTAGGTTTATTCAGCATTATTCCAGCTCTCGACAAGGCAAGAGTTGGAAACTAATTAAACACCCCCAAACAGAGAACTGATAAAATATATGATGGCAGATTCATGTGTAGAGTCCTTCCCTATGAAGTCATAGGTGAATTGAATATTTAACAGCATAGAGGAATACTTCTACATCAAATTACATTTTAGAAATACAAAAAGTAAAATTCTATATACAACATACTTTCTCTCCCACACCTCACATATAGCCACACACACGCACACACACATACACACACACATTCAAGTACATAACAAAAACATACACGCATACAAATTTTACTTATTTGGAAAAATGTCTGGAATGAAATCACTCAGAAACAATGCTTATCATTTTACTGTGGGGTATTAGATAATTGGTAACTTCTAATCTGCCTTTCTCTCTATTTTTCATTTTTCTCCGGTGGATGTGCACTATTTTATAATGCAAAAATGTTAATCTTTTTTTAAAAAAAGAATGCAATCAAGTCCTCCTAGTATCTAAGTACTTTTTCGGAGGTGGGGGGGGAAGGAAGACAAGGTCTGTATCCTAAAGAATCATTCGATCTAGCAAGGAACTGAAATGGTTACATTCAAAATGTGATGAGTTATTATGATACATACATACAACATGATATAGGACCACAGTAGAGATTTAGTTTAGCTGAAAGAACTGTCACTGCGGAAGAGATAATTGAGCTACAGCTCAAACAATAAGTTTAGGGAGGATTAGTGAGGTGTGGAGAGAATTTAGTATGAGTGGTATGGACCAGGAGGATAGCATGGGGAAAGGCCCAAGGTGGGAGAAAGCATGACAAATAACCAAACAAAGAGCAAGGGAGAGGAAGACTTACAACGTGAGACTGGACATGATTACAGGTGCCAGATTATGCAGGGGCTGAAAGCTTACTAATGGTGTTGGACTTTACCCTGAGGGCTAAAGAAGCTATTAAAAAGTTTCAAAAGCACGATATAACCAGGTTTGCAATTTTAATTGACCACATTGACTACTGAGTCGAGAACAAAATAAGTGGACAAGAGTCAAATCTGTAAAAGCAGAACATTATTCCAGTAACCCAGTTAGTAAAAACTAATGATTTAAATTAAGGAAATATTAAATGGTAATGGGGGATGAAGAAAAGGGAAAATCAGGAGAAATTTCCTAGTTTAACTAGAAAGTCTTGTGATGAATCTGGAGTGTGGTATGAGGAAAAAATTGGAGTCAACAATTGTTTCCAGGATCCTGGCTTAAGAGTAGAGAAATAAGCACAGCCTTTGCACTAACAATCCCAATATGAAAAGAAGAAAGATCTTCGTAAGCCACTATCATAAGTAGGTAGTCAAGTTTCATGTAATTTTCAGAACCAAAGCACAAGTGAATTCCAAATTATAATCCAGGGCAAATTAAAATATTCAAAAGACTTAGATTAATGTTGCCAAACATAAATACTATTTGAATTCCGTAACTGGCACCCATTATCTAATGAGTTGCAATATAATTAAGTTTGTTAAAATATCTTTCTGGTTTCCATGGTCATCCTACTTTCAAAACTCCTCCCAGGTTTAGGTGAGGCCTTTGCTGTGGCCACATTGCATTTCAACCTCTCCCTCTGCTCCACGCTGCCTCCATCACTCTCACCACAGGTCTTAATTCTGAAAGCTCTCCCTGTACGTTTCCTTGAGGCAAATCTCCATTTCAAAGTCTGCTTCCTGGGGAAACCAAAATATAGCATCATTTCAGCAAGGCCTCATTTTCTGTCTTTTCCATCTGGGATACAGGCAATATTTCTCAAGCATATATTTGTGATTTTGCTGCCCATGTTCTGATATTTAAAAAAAAAGGACTTTAGAGATTTAATTGAGTATGTTGATCTTTCCTCAGAAGTTAATAGTTGCCCTGTGAAATTGGTATTAAGAATTAACACACTTTTAGGCAATGAATTTCTTTATAATTTTGGGGTTTAGCTGTTGAATATTGCAAATGATTTTTAGGTAATTTTGGTAATACTATAATCTTATTGATGAAGTCAAATATGACTTAAAAACAGATAACTATACCAAAATGTTTAGACATGTTTTCAATTACAGTGGTAAATATGTCAAAAGTCATCTATTTTTCTGTTATGTGTAAATTAACAATTAGTTTTCTAAATTAAGTCTCTCCTGAAATTAAAAATTCTCAAAACAAGGACTGCTGACGGTAATGCAATAATGGAAGAGAGGCTAATTACAGATGCTTGAAAAAAATTCTGCTTGCAAACCTATGTGACACCTGCTTTAGCCTCAATTCCTTATTCCCTAAAAGGCAACCCAGGACTTCCAGCTGTGTGTTTATATTTGATGTCAGGAAACTGCTAGAAACTGGCAAGAGGAAAACTATGTTAATCTCCAAAAAGAAGAGACATCCTATTTCTCCCAGTGCCATGAATGGAGGGAAATAACACTATAAAAATATAATATTTTGCATCTTTGAGGTTAAGATGCAAATGCTTTGTGAAGGAAATATAAAATGGGAGGTGTTAAAAATGGATGAATTGGGTAATATAGAAGACAACTTTTTAAATGATATGGAAGACAACTTTTTAAATCAAACCTGAAGAGTGAAATACAGAACTAAACATAGTGGAGATGTGATATTAGCTACAAAGTTAGGAGTACTACTGTTTCTAGTCCTGTGGTGAGAAAATGGTAGATTTTGTTTTACTTGTTTTGCAGAATATCTATTGCATTGATATGAACAGATGGGCACTAGATGATTACCATTTGATGAGCTCTACTAAATCTCTGCAATCATGCTTTCAGGGATATCTTTAACATGGCCTGAAGGGCATAATGTGTTAGTAGATTCATTTATGCCCATTGTATATGTGTGTGGGGGAGGGGGCTGCTGTATCAGACAGAAATTCACTTGAAAAAGGAAATGAGATATTCTAAATACAGTGAAGAATCTTCACTAAAAATAAAATCACTTTCAGTGGATGTCTGGAAACTTCCATTTTTACCCCGAAATATTTTAATAGTTGTTCTATATACATAGCAGCCTACATCCTTTCTACTAACTTATTCAAAATGGGGAGATAAAAACAAAAGAAAATCCAAAAATGTACAAAACCTCAAAATATGTATTTTGTGAAAAGATAACAAAAGCATTAAACATAGCGAAAACAACAAAATATTAGAGAAATACCCAGAATATCATGCAAGCCAGTACTTATTTCAAACGTGCAGGGCACAAACTAGCATTTGACATTGAATAAAAGCAAAATGTGCATAAGTCACTGAAAAAAAAGTTTCCTGCCTAAGACAGCTGAAATTGAGGAACAGTCCTGACTATCCAAGATTAATTTTTACACTGAGCCATAAAGCTGACAAAAATTCCTGGTGTGCATGAATGCATTTTCATATCTAAAACAAAAATCTGAAACATTTTACAATTTCATGCTCATACCTAAGTACTTTTTTAAAACATAGCTTTTAGATGGTTTAAAATTCTCATTCCATTGTTATGCAGTATCTACAATTATTTTAGTGGTTCTTAATTGTTTTCCATTTTCCTTTCAGTTTAATTATTATTAAGTTCTTGAGCTAAATCCTTGTAAACCAGGTTGTCATTGTGAGTAAGAGATAAAGACACGAAGTCTCAAACATACTAAATGTTTTCCCTGAGGGTTGACAGCAAGACCCCTGCAAACCAAAAATGAATATTTCCAGCCTTTATCATCATCGCTTGCTGAGTTTATCCTCTTTCTATCTGCGTGAAGAAAGCTTGATGGCATTACCAATTTGTGATTTTGAGAAAGTTTGTTTCTGACTTATCCTTTCAAACTTTGTCTCTTTTATTCTCAATACATAATATTCTTTACTAATGCAGATCCCTTAGAAAGCCTAAAACATGGAATAGAGTCTGTAGAAAAAAAGAAACCAAAGACATGGGATTCACATATTCTTGGTACTCTGGAGAGGTTACTTGAGGGCTCCAAAAGAACAGAGTGATTTTCAAGCACAATAGGATTATCATGTTACTCCAAATATCTTTGAAATTTCATTTTCTTCTTAGTAAATACAAATGAACAGCTGATAATCTATGTCTGCCAGTGTATTAGGTGCTTCACATAGATATTCATTTATTCGCTCATTTATTTAGTCAACGTTTGTTGCAAATCTATTGTCAGAAATGGTTCCTACCATTGAAAGGTTGATACTCTATGGGAGAGAAAGACTATAAAGAAAAATTATATAGCAAATACAGTGTTAATGCCTAATACCCTTTAGAAAATCAGAAAAGGAGCGTATATCCTGGACTCTGACTTTAAGAAAGAGAACATCCTATGGCTGACTAGAGGTGTCTATCTCTTGCCTCTTCTACAAAGAAGAACCACACCAACAGACAATCACATATTGAATAGTGTATCTAAGGGAGAACACTGGGATTCAGCAAGGAAGTGACCCTCTGAGGCAGGAAACTCAAAATGGCAGCATGGAGAAGACAGCAAAGTAGCCGGTCAGGATTGGCTTAAAGCCAAGAGGGACTCCTTATTGCAGGGAGAATAAACCTTTAATTCTAACTACAGGAGAGCCCCTCAACCCTCACAAGCCTTGAGCATAGCATAGGAAGCTTCCTGGAGTCCGTGTGACTTCATCGTTTCAGAGAAGGAATACACACCAGGTCCTCCCCTACCCCCTAGGACTTAGGTTACTTCAGCATGGCATCATTTTGAGAACAGAGCCACCATCACAGTACACCCTGACCTGTGGCACAAAAGTCCCTACATCTCCATATTCCTTGTGCTTTACCGTCATTTCTCTACATCCACCCAGAGGGCTGCAGCATCACACCACCAGCTAGACCCAGGGGTGAAGTCATATCTTCAGTATCTGAGCCCATGTAGCACCTATACCTCAGGGAACAGGAGCTCCAGCACATCAAAGAGGCTGTCCCTGGGACATGAAGCCAAAACATGTGCTGTCCAGAGCCTGAGAGCTACCCATCCAGGATTGCTGCCTCTGATGATGATCCTGCTGCCTCCAGTGTTGGGACCACCACACACCTGTGATGCTTCCCAGGTGCCTAAGAACTGGTTCACCCAGGGCCCACTGCCAGAACTGCAGGTGTCTGCATGTGCTGCCTAGGGGCTTGAGGACCGATCTGCCTGGGGCTTGCTGCTGCCATGGCCAGTATTGGCACATACTTCCCAGGGGCCTAAGGACTAGCCCACCACAGCTACCACCAGTGATTATGCACATTGCTCAGGAGCCTGAGGACTGACCTTTCTCAAGTCACGACCACCACCACAACTGCCTGTGCATACTTCCCAGGGGCCTAAGGACTGACCTACCCAGGGCCCACGGCTGCTACCACTGACACCCATGTGTACTGCCTAGGAGGCTGAGGACCAGCCTGCAAATGCCAACATTGGCACCCGAACATGCCACCCAAGCACCCAAGAACAAGCTTGCTTGGGATGTGGCACCTTTGGTGCCCACCAACTAGGGATCTAAGAGTTAGCCTGACCTAATGCTGCCACAGCTACTGTTGGAAAACGTGTCTCTCCAGCACTGAGGCTGCTGCCTACTCACATGTAACCCTCAGAGGCACAAGGACTGGTCTGCCTGGCATGGCTGTTCCCAGCAAAGCTGCACCACATCTTCCACAAACAATAGCAGCTTAGGCCAAGGAAATATTTACAGATGCTCCTGACATTGATTACACCCTTAGAATTCACATGGAGACTACAGTGCTGTGCCCAACAGGAACCAAAGCCAAAAAACCATACCCAAGTGACACTATAGATACACCTACATGAAAAATCTTTCGCTACAAAAGCTACACCATAAAAGTAGAAGAAGCAACTGTTCCATCAGACACAGATATTAATATGGAGGGACCCAATAAACATGAAATAGCAAGGAAACATGGCACCTCCAAAGGAATACAATTTTCTCCAGCAACAGACCCTGAGAAAAAGAATATCTATGAAATGCCTGAAAAGGAATTTATAATAATGATATTAGGAAAACTGAGATACAAGAGAACATAGAAAATTCAAAGAAATCATGAAAATAATACATGATTTCAATGAGAAATTCAACAAAGGGATACATATAAAGATACAAACATAAATCTTGAAACTAAGGAATTCAATGAATAAAATAAAAAATACAATTGAGAACTTTAATAATTGGGTAGATCAAGCAAAAGAAAGAATTTCTGAAAGGAAATATGGGTCTTTTGAAATAACCTAGTTGGGCAAAAAGAAAAAAAAGAATAAAAAATAAAGACAAAGAGAGCCTACATATTATATGGGACAACATTAAGCAATCAAATATTTGCATTTTGCCAGTTTTGGGAGATTAAGAGATTGGAATGAAGCAATAGCCAAAAATTTTCCAAGTCTTGAGATACAGACATCCAAATACAGAAAGGTCAAAGATCTCCAAATAGATTTAAAAAATTCTCTTCAAGGCATTTTATAGTCAAATTGTCCAAAGTCAAAGACAGAGAGAAAAACAACAAGAAAAAAGCTTCAAGTCACATATAAGTAAATCCCCATCAGACTAACAGCAGATTTCTCAGCAGAAAACTTTCAGCACAAGATAGAATGGTATGATATATTCAAAGTGCCGAAAAGGAAAAAGAAAACCTGTCATCCAAGAATACTATACTGAGCAAATCTGCCGTTCAGAAATGAAGAAGAAATAAAGTTTTTTTCAGGTAAGCAAAAATCGAGGGGATTTATCATCACTAGACTGCCCATACAAAAAATGCTTAAGGAATCTGGAAGCAAAAGGATGCTATCAACCATCATAAAAACATATGGAAGTATAGAACTCACAGGGAGAACAAACACACAAAGGATAGAAAGAAACCAAGTGTTGCTACAGAAAACCACCAAACTGCCAAGATAAACAGAGAGGAAGAAACAAAGGATATATAAAACTATTAGAAAAAAATAAACAAAATGACACAAGTAAGTCCACATCTGCCAATAATAATGTTGAATGTAAATGGTTTAAATTCCCCAATTAGAAGATATAGACTGGCTGAATGAATAAAAATATGAGACCCAATTTTACACTGTCTGCTAGAAACTCATTTACTCGAAGCCTAAGAGCTGGAACAAACAATGATGCCCACTTTACCTACTCTTACTCAACGCAGTACGCAAATCCTAGCCATAGCAATCAGGTGAGAAAAAGAAAGAAAGAGCATCCAAGTTGGAAAAGAGGAAGTAAGTCAAATTGTCCATGTTTCAGATGACATGACCTTATACTTAAAAAAAAAAATAAAACTTTTATGAAAAAAAGAATCTCTTAGAACTGATGAATAAATTCAGTAGAGTTGCAGGACACAAAATCAAGATACAAAAATCAGTAGCATTTCTATATACCAATAACAAACTAGCCGAAAAAGAAATCAAGAAAGCAGTCACATGTATAATAGTTTTAAAAATCTAGAAATAAATTGATCCAGGAAGGCAAAAGATCTCTGTGAAGAAAACTGCCAAATGCTGATGAAAGAAATTGAAGAGGACACGCAAAGAAATGGAAAGGCATCCTATGCTCACAGATTGCAAGAATTAATAATGTTAAAATGACCATACTCCCCTAAGCAATGTATTGATTCAATGAAGTCTTTATGAAAATACCAATGACATTTTTCACAGAAATAGAAAATATAAATCCTAAAATTTATATGGAACCTCAAAAGACCCTGAAAAGCCAAAGCACATTGAGCAAAAGGAACAAAGCTGGACATATCACTCTACCTAATTTTGAAGCAGATAAGAAGAAAAATCTCTAATGTTGTGTAGCATGTGCAGGGTGAATACATTATAGTAAACAGTAATTTATTATATATTTTCAAATGTTAGAAGAGAGGATTTTGAATGTTCCCAGTGCAAAGAAATGATAAATGTTTGAGGTAATGGATATAATAATTACCCTGATTTGATCAGCATACACTATATACATGTATCAAAATATCACTTTGTATCCTATATCTGTATAATCACAGTTGACCCTTGAACAACACACGTTTGAACTTCATAGGTCCATTTAGATGCAGAATTTTTTTCAATAAATATACTGAAAAAATTTTAGAGGTTAGAAAAAATCTGAAAAAACTCCCAAATCACATAAATCATATAGAAATATCAAAAAAATTATGAAAAAGGTGTGCCATGAATGCATAAAATGTATACAGATATTAGTCTATTTTATCATGTACTACCATAAAGTATACACGAATTTATACAAAATTAAAATTTGTCAAAACTTACACACATAAGCATTTACAGACTGTACATGGCACCACTCAAAGTGGAGAGAAATGTAAACAAATGTAAAGATGCAGCATTAAATCATAACTGCATAAAATTACCCATAGTAATGCTGTACTAGTGCAATAATTTCACAGCCACCTCCTGTTGCTATTGCAGTGTGCTCAAGTGTTGCAAGCATCCACCTAAACGTCATGTGACACTAATCATCTTCGCGTGAGCAGTTCATCTCTCCAGTAAATTGCATATCACAGTAAAAAGCGATCTCTTGCAGGTCTTGAATAATTTTCATCATGTTTAGTGAAATACCATAAAGCCTGAATAACACCATGACACCATACAAAGTTCCACTAGTGATGCTGGAAGTGCGCCCAAGAAAGAGAGAAAAGTCATGGCATTACAAGAAAAAGTTGAATTGCTTGATGTGCACCTTAGATTGAGTCCCGCAGCTGCGGTTGCCCATCATTTCAGACACACAATTCATCATTACAGTACTGTAAATGTTATTTTTTCTTCCTTATGATTTTTTAAAAAACATTTTCTTTTTTCTAGCTTACTTTATTGTGAAAATATAGTATATAATACATATAACATACAAAATATATGTTAATTGTATGTTTTGCATAAGGCTTCTGGTCAACAGTAGGCTATAGCAGTTAAGTTTTTGGGGAGTCACAAGTTATATGCAGATTTTCAACTGTACGGGGATCAGCACCCTTAACCCCAGTGTTGTACAAGGGTCACTATATTATGTGTCAACTAAAAATAATTTTAAAACAGAATGAAAGAGATGAAATAAAGCCAATAACGTTCTTCTGAAAAAGAACTACCTTACCAAATGTTAAGACCTGATGCTTCCACGAACAACTTTCAAATAATAACAAGTAATTTTGATCATTGTCAAATTATCCTAGGGAATAGAAAAGGATAGATTAGTAAAATCAGCTAGTAAAACCCAGTTATTAAACAGCTGAGAAAAATGAATTAAAGTTTTAGAAAGCAATCTCCTTTATAAGACAGATGTAAAAGTTCAAATTAAGATATTTGCCACTGGATTCCAAAAACATTTTATAATATGAATATATAATTATCAGAAAGCTTTCATTCTAGAAATGTATGATAATTCAACATAGAAATACATCAATGAAATCCCTCATATAATAGAAAAAAGTTAAAAATACACATGATCTTATTTATTATTAATAACAATATTAGTAGCTTTTATTTTTAAACCTAAATGATAGTTACTATTACTCCTATTTTTCAGTTGAGGAAACTGTAGCTTATAGAGTTTAATTGACCTCTTCTGAAATTATGTGTAATTTTTGAACTGTGATAATGTTAACATGAATATGCGTAAAACAATGAGCCCTTATCTTTTAATGATACTTAATGAAATATTGGCACATACAAAATAGCACAGTTTCTGGAATTTTCTCCAGAATAAAATGGGTGTTTTAAACCTGCATGAGGGAATAGAGGAAGCAAGAGTAATCATGAGTTGATAATTAGTGAATCCAAGCAATGTATAAACAGATGTTCATTGTACTATTCCTTCTTCTTTTGGCTATGTTTGCAATTTTCCCTAAAAAAAAAAAAATTAAGAATAAAATTACATGTCTTAGGAAGAAACTTTATAGGACCCATATGAAGAAAGTATAAAATTCTAATAGTGAACACTAATCAGTTGACTAAATCAAGAAATAAACCATTGCTTTCATGGGAATTTTAGTAATCATAATCTTAGCACATCTTTTTACCTTCATTGAAAGATGTTTAAAGTGTACCAGAACACAATAAATATTCAAGAAAATCCACAAAGCAAAATAATAAAAATATTTGCATTTATATATATTATACTCTACTGTAAACCTGAATTAATTAAAACAATAAGACCCTGGAACCTAATAGATAGATTGTTGGAAGAGCAGAACCAGAAAATGATCAAGAAGTAAAAAATAATTTATTCTGATAAAAGTGACATTTCAAATCAGCTTGAATGAAAGGATTATTTAGTAAGTGGTTCTAGGAAAATTGAATAATCACTGGAGTAAAAATTAAATAAAATTCCTACTCAATCATGTCTCTAAAATAAATGTCAGATAAAGGTAAATGTTAATAGAAAAACAATAAATAGAAAAATGTTTATAAGTATTATGGACTTCTGTGTTGAAAGAGATATATGCAAATATAGAAACAAAGCCAGAAAACAAAAAGTTATAATAAATAATTTTGACAACATATATATTTAAAACTTTTGTGAAAAAAAAGAAGACTCTCAATTAAAAAAAATCAAAGGAGAACTTGGAAGACAATTTGTGTCCAAACATAAGAGGTAAGCCATTAATTTCCTACAGGATTTTTACATAGTGAAAAGAAGTAATGGAAGTAAAAGTGCTTTGAAAAACACAAATAAAGAAGTTTTATTTTCAGAGGGATATCTAGGTACTGAAGGACCCTCCTGCTGAAAAGCAGGTGGAACCTTTAAAAAAAAGTACACTTTTAATGCAGTACTGACCGAGTCTGATGAACTAAGGGAAATTTTAAACACACACTCCCCCATTTCCTATACCAATAATCCCCCAAAAAGGTAAAACAAAAAAGGGGTGGAAATTGATGCCGAATGCAGTGAACTGAAACATAAGGGACCAGCAGTGCAGGACTGTAGGAAAATGTTTATAGCAGCACCAAAATCTCTGAAACTAAATTGTGCCAGCTGCAAGGAAAGGGAGGTATTGAACATCAGGCTACTACAGTAGCTGAAACCTTCGAAGGGAATAAAAGACAAAGAAGAGTTCTTAAAAGCAGCCAGAGAGGAAAAGACAGATCATCAACACCTGAAAAATAATCAAAATTAAACTGATAGAAGAAGACTTCTTAATATCAACAATGGAAACCAGAAGACAAGAAAATTATTTTTGAAGTGCTGAGGAAAAATAACTGTCAAATAACACATTTTCAGATGAAAATGTAAGATGATATAAATACGTCAAAATATATCCCTTGAAAGAATAAACTTAAGTGAACTCACCATTGATTATCAGATTACAGTCTGATGTAAACAAATTTGTTATATGTCATGGAGCAGAAACGCATCTAAAATTAAAGCATGGAAAGTGTGAATGGACAGGATAGAAAAGTCATATTTGATAAACACTATATAAAATAAAGCTGGAGGAGCAATATCAATATCAGCTTTGAAAGACAAAATACATTATCGATAATAGAAATGGTCATTACAGAATAACAATTAAAATAATGATTACAATAACAATAGCTAAAGTCAATACAGCATGAATTATGTGCTAGATATTATTCTAAAACTTCAGATGTCTAATTCATTTTATGTTCACCACAATCCTTTGAACTATCCACTGTCATTATCCATATTTCACCAATAAGGAAATTAAGGCACTGAGAAATTAACTAGTTCATCATCATACAACTAGTTAGTGATGAGGCTAAGAGTCAAGCCAGGAAGCTGAACAATATCTGTTTTCTTAATCCTAATCCATAAACTGATTATAACATTATATCTACTGGAAAGATATAGCAACTATGAATGTGAGTGTACCTATTTTTTAAAAAGCTTCAAGATAAATGAATCTCAAATTAATAGAACTAAAATGGAAAATTGATAACTCCACTATCAAAGTGTAATATTTTAACTGGCCTCTCTCAATTATTAATAGATCAAGCAGACAAAATATTCATAAATATATGTGATGTGAAAATGTAATCAATAAACTTGAATAAACAAACATATATAGATCTCAGCATCCAACGACTGAAAAATGAATGTTTTCAAGCACAGACATCACTGTGTAAGTTGCTTCGTGAAAAGGTTTCTAGTAGATAACTCTTTCCTAGTAATGCTTTATATATTTGTAGTTTAAAAAAATGGCCAAGGATCATTTATATCATTATGTATTCAAGGACTTTAGGACATTTCCTTATCCTGGTCTTAATAGAAAGAGAAAGTTTTCCAGCTTCATTGTCTAATACAGTAACTACTAGTCACATGTGGCTATTGAGTACTTGAAATGAGGTTAGTCTAAAGTAAGATGTGCTTTAAGTGTTAAATGCACGCTAGAATTTGAAGACATAAAGAAAATATAAAATGACTTTTAAATTTTTATATTGCTTTAATGTCAAAATGATAATATGTTAACTATATTGGGTTAAATATTTTATTAAGGTTAACATCACCTGTGTCTTCTTACTTTTTTAATAATGTGGCTAGTAGAAAAATTAAAATTACACATGTGGCTTGCATTATGTATCTATTAGAAAGTATTGTGCTGGTCTAGAGCTAGAGGAAGGAAGGAAGGAGAGAGAAGAAAAAGAAGGGGAGAGAAAGGGAAAGAAGAAGGAAGGGAATAAAGTAAGGGAAAGAAAGGAGGAATTGGAAAAAAGGAGGAAAAGAAAAAGAGAGATCAAATATTCACAAAATAAATACGTAGAATGATATATTTACCCACTCAGATATTTCTCGTGTAGAAATGAGTGAAATAAAAATAGATGTTACGATGTTTGTGGATATGGTATAATCCAATCAAGAAACTTACTTACAGTATAATAGTATATTTACAAAGGTCAAAAAGGAGAGAAACTGGCAATTGAATGTTTATGAATGAATACATAAGTATTAAAATATATAAAGAAAGATAAAAAAGAATACAAATGTAGCATTGATAGTACAGTCACATTGGTAGGGGAAGTAGTTCATAAGGAGGAACACATAGATGGGATGGAATTGTAAAATTCTGCTTCTTAAATCATGTGTCGGGCCAGATGCAGTGGCTCATGCCTGTAATCCTAGCACTCTGGGAGGCCTTAGAGGGAGAATAACTTGAGCTAAGGAGTTTGAGACCAGCCTGAGCAAGAGCAAGACTCCACCTCTACTAAAACTAGAAAAAATTAGCCAAGCCTGGTGGCCTGTTCCTGTAATCCCAGCTACTCGGGAGGCTGAGGCAGGAGGATCACTTGAGCCCAGGAATTCGAGGTTTTTGTGAGTTAGGCTGTTGCCATGGCACTCACCCACTAGCCCAGACAACGGAGCAAGACTTTGTCTCAAAAAAAAAAAAAATTGTGTGTATTCATTTTCTGATTGTGCTTTAGCGTTTAGTGTATTTATGAAACCTTTATTCTTTTCCATGGACCAAATACTATTACATTACAAATAAATAAATACATAAACACACAAACAAATGGTGAGTTAAGGAGGAAGATGATAATGAATTTTTGGAAGCTTCTCCTTATTCTGTGACCATGATCTACTTTCTCCCTCATCCACATCTCCATTATAGAATCATTTTCTTTTATTTTCATATGATTTCCTCTTTAACTCACTGAGCTATTTAGTACAGAACAATGAATGAGGTTATTCAGATCTATGTTCCATGTGGTGACTTGCTCTTCATTAGTGGATACAGGACAGATTAAGAATGATTAATGAGTAACTGTTCCAAATTGTGGAAATATTGCAAATGATAATTCTATGAGAATTTCTTAAGATGAACACCCACCTATTTGGTTCCAAATTGCATAAGTCTTCTGGAAAGCAGGTTTTGTTCTAGCTTTCAAGAAATAGCACAGTCTGACTTATCTGCAGGGAAATTGGATTTTTCATAATATGTTCTTAAGAGAAAGCAGTAAAAAGAGCTTCATAAAAAAGGGAAGCAAAATGCATATGTGCCCTTCTGAAAATGTTGTAAAAGCTGACAATGATATTTCTCCTCTGGGTATTAGATCAATCTCATGCATAAACACTGAAATAGAAAGAGACTTACTAAAGAAATAGATCATTGAATGTCTAAAAGCATTTGCATTTTGGAACTAGGAGAAAAATAGAGAATATTTTCCATCTCTGCAATACAATAGAGACATTTTAGATGGGAAATATGAAGCACTTGCAGTTAAAATCCTTTGGGAAATACAAACTCAGATATGCAAAAGCCAAAAATTAAATAATTAAATAATTTTTTAAATACCTTCAATTGTATTAGTTTTAAGAAATAACAATTACCCCCCAGATCGTGTTCTGAAGGGAATACTTTTGGCTCAATGATTCTTTCTGGTCAGAGGTGCCTTATTCCATCTTCAGAGGAGCTCACACTATACCAAGTAAGATCATATGTTTCCCTTCGGCACTTGTATATTATTTTGGAAATGATGCAACATTTGCTGATGTGATTATGGTGATGTGCTTGTGGTACTGATTTGGTGAATGAATCAAAATTAGGGCCTACAGTTCCTAAATCCTTACTACTAGCTATTAATGTATGTTATTTCTGCCTTTTGCAAAAACCATTCAACATTTTTGTTTTCTCTTGTATTCTAATGAATGTGGCCCTCCTTACATTGTTTGGGAAGAACATAGGCTAAAAGAAACTTCTATAATCTTTCAGTGTTGGAGATTACATTTATGGAATGTTTGATTTAATAACTATTTTTAATTGAATGTCATCTGATGTTTTTCTTTGTTGGTTTATTTCAGACCTTATAATGATAAAGAAGTGAGAATTATCTTAAGTAATTACCTCTCATTGTGAGAGAATACAGCATATTGATTAAAAGTGTAGACTGGAATCAAATAGCAATTATTTTTAATGGAAATATTTCCAATAGAATAATATTATTGGTAAAGCTATAACACTAATTGATTACACATCTCTGTCCACTCCCTGCCCCCACCCGCACCTCTGAAGGAGGTTGGAGATAATAAACATTCATACTGACTATTCTTATTTTGAATTTGTGATTTCAAACTTCAAGTGGCCCTAATATGCTGCCTGATAATCACACTGCATTTCCCTGATTCCTTCATCTTGGCACTCTCTTGGGGGCAATCATACCTTCTAACCTTTTGTCAAAATCTCAACCCCCATTAAGGTTGCCAGATTTAGTCACCAAAAATACAGGATTCCCAGGTAAATTTGAATAATTTCTAAATGCTTATGTATATGTATGTTGAGTTGAAAGAGAAAGATCCCACTGTGTGGGGCATACTTATACTAAAACAATTCATTTTCTATCTGAAATAAATAGTAAGTATGTAAATTACATGCCTCTGTTTTTAAAAGATTATATTCCCTGATGTTTTAGCTCTCCTGATCAGTTGTTTGTTCCATAGAATGTGCTTATAAAATTTCTCACTGTCTGTGTTTCATTAGTATTATAACGTAGCTTCTACAGTGGTCATATCCAATTTATTGTGTTCTTTTGTTCACGACACATTTATTAATGATATAACACACTCAACTTCAGCACTATGAGCCAGTATACTAGCATGTACTGCATAAAGTTAACAAACCTAAGAATGACTCTTCAAATTTGATTTGTTGAAACACATAATATCAGTTTTCATTGCATAATTTTTCCGTTCCTTTCCATTCCTCATGATTATGTGGCATCTCTTGATCGATGACTTTTCAAATATTATACCCTGAATAGAAAGAACATTTTCTTCAATTTTTATTCCCTTGTTGTTCAACACTAGACATAAGGATTCCACTTGTTCCCATGCAACAATTATGTAAAAGAATCAAATTTTTCAAGATATAAAATATATTTCAAAAGACAGTCATGGCAAATGCCATAATAGTTATACATTTAATGATGAAATTTCTTTCCCTGTTCATGAGTAATGTCCCTTTTAAAACACTTGACACTTAAAAGGATACATTTTTCATCATCTTTTTCTTTAACATATTGACTGCCAAGCTAGAAAAAAGAATTTTTCCCTGGGACCAAGGTGTTTTATTAAAACAAAATGATCCTTTCTAATTTGTTATTTGTTATTGTTTTCTGTGGTGAATTATATGCAATGCAATCCACATTTTTAGTATTAAATTGTCAATATTAATTTTAACAATAAGAACATCAACAAGTAAGATTTTCACAAACCAACTGTAGGGTTTTGCTTCACGAGGCCATGGAGTCAAAACTAGCCTGGGTTAAATACGACCGACATGGCAGTCAATGTTTTAATGCATTCAACATGTTTCTTAAGCAATGGAGTATCTTAATAACAGTTTGCTCTACTTTCAATTTGCATAATCTCATTGTTAAAGAAATATTGAAAACTATGAACCAAGAATAAGTAGAATTCATTCAATGGTACTTAAAAAGTCAACAAGAATTTGGGGAGGCCTCTTCTTCAGAGCTAAAGTAGGATTTCAATAAGCTGAGTATTCTCTCAACTGTATTTGTTAGAGAGGGCCAATGGACTTTTGATTATGAGAGAAATGAAGAATCCTGAATTCCAACAAAATCTCCAAAGTTCTTTAATCACTAGGTTTGACAGTTTAAATACTGAAATTAGAGAACAATTTCATAAAATCACTTCAGTGTCAATAGAAAGTGTTCGATGCCAATAGAATGAGGTTCTTTGTGCAGCAACATGCAGAATATGGGTAGAACAGCTAACATTCATGCTTTGCTTCAACTTTGACTAAGTCTTGTTTGCATTTACCAAAATTTGTAGTTTTAACTCTTCTACCAAAAGCGGTACAATTTTCCTCATTATCTCCTAACTAAAAAAAAGAGTCTCTACAAAAATATGCTGTTGTTTCTGAAGTTTTTATCTAAAAGGGATTTTACTCCCCATAATCTTATAAGGATGCCTTTTTAATGAGGAAAATACTTCATAAGCAAAGAGAAATTTTTTTCTGCACTGTGATTATTTTCACCATGGCTATTTTGTAAAAATGTGATAATATCTGTCAAAGTAAATGTAGTAATTATATTTTTGAATTATTGCAGTAGATTTAATTCCGGTACTTAAAAATTTGCTTGCAATTTTAAAATCAGAAACTATTTTTGGTAGTTGTATGTTTAAAAGGCATTTGAGCTGAAAGGCTGATGTGCAGTGTGGAAGGCCATTACAATATTATGCTATTATTGTGTCTTTTTCATATGAATGTTTCTTAATCAAAAATCTTGTATTTTATCACCATTTTGGTGTTAGTTGAGAAGCTATACATCTTTTTTGGCTATATGCTGGTTTATATCTGACTTTCCACCATTTTGCATATTATGCAAGTAATTGCATACTACACAAACAGCTCTGAAAGGACTCTTTCCTTATTTAGTGAAATGTCTACCTTTCAGAAAATTTGTCAACAAAGTTTATATCAGTGTTTTGGTATATGAGGATTCAAATATACACAAATAAAAAATAGATAATAGAAACCACCACAAGAATTGGGAGAAAATTAATCTGAAAATCTCACAGCAGCCTCACTGCATCTGTCACTCACGAGTCTGAACTTATACATAACCATAAACAGGGGTGGAGCTGCTGGAAGGGTTGTGAACTTGCAAACTAACAATAAAATTGACTAATATCTGGGGCAAAAAGGTGAACTTCCTGTTTGCCACCAAGTGACAGGGCTACTTGTAAGACATTGTCTTCATGAGCAGAGCCAGAGTGGATGTTACATAAGGTTTGGGGAAGCCTGACTTTCAGAGATTGGCAGGCACTCAGAAGTGAGAGTGTTTGGGGATTACAAGACTTTCGGGTGTGCTGGTGTGGTCACTCTAGGAAAGCTGACATTGACCGGCTCACTTTCAGAAGCATGAAAAGTAGACTGAGGCACTTGCTGATTAACTAATATTTAGAGGTGAGGGGTTGTCACTGATTGGCCAAATTTTGAGACTGGAATTTAATTTCGACTGGCTGACTTTCAGAAGTCATAGTTGTGTGAGGAAGGCTATTGCTTGACTTATTTTCAGAACATGGGTACTAATCTAATCTTATCTGTAATAGTGGTTACTTATTTGCAACTTGGAACTTTGGCCAAAGAACGATCTTTTCCTGAATATGAAAAATAAATAATTATAATTCTTCTGTCTTTTGGCCTATTTTCAGCTAGACTTACAAGAGGAACCATAAAGGGCTGTTCAGACCTTTATTTGTGGAGGTATGACTTTCATGTAGTGTTGCCATTTAAATGATTTAAGCTGCCAATGGGTGTGATTGAAAAAATTATCCAATAGCTGAATTTTTTTCATTTATCAAATTAAAAACTAAATATAGGACATTTAGAGTGTTCTAACAAAGTCAATACAGGACACAGGGAAAAATTGTTAGGTAACAGCATATATTCTATACATACAAAAAACCTGGCAACCCTAACCCTCATCACTCTTCATTACTCTTAATTATTAGCTTTGTTTTCTATTTCATTGAGAAATAAAGGCAGATAAAAGAGACCATCTATATGTATACCCTGGAGTACTACCCAATCACAAAAAAACAATGGTGACCTAGCACCTCTTGCATTATTCTGGATGGAGTGGAGCCCATTTTACTAAGTGAAGTATCACAAGAATGGAAAAACAAGCACCACATGTACTCACCATCAAATTGGTATTATTGATCAACATTTAAGTGTACATGTGGTAGTAACATTCATCAGTGTCGGGCAGGTCAGGGAGGAGGAGAAGGGTGGATATATACACACCTAATGGGTGCAGTGCGCATTGTCTGGGCGATGGACGTGCTTGTAGCTCTGACTTGGGCAGGGTAAAGGCAATATATGTAACCTAAACATTTGTACCGCCATAATATTCTGAAATAAAAATATATAAAATAAATAAATTTAATAACATGGGGGAAATGTTCATTTATTAAATTAAAAAGCAATACAAAAAAAAAAGAGACCTGAAAACAACCTACCACATACACACATTTACTTAAATCTATACCCATCTATGCTAACTCTTCTCCAATTAATAATGCAGGTAAATTCTCTGTGCAGCCAATAAAGGCAAAATATTTCACTTATCTAATAGGTCACATCATCTCTTATATCAACAAGGACATAATGCAACTAATTCTGTTCTTTTTCATAAATTTATGTCTATAGAAAAAACCTTTTCCTAAAAATTCAGACCTGTATATCCAACTGCCTAGTGGACAGGCAGTTGGATATACTTGCTCGGTTGTCTAATCAGCATTGTGGCCTTTAAGTGTCTATGATCAAGATTCTAATCCATCTCTCAACAAGCTTCCAACACTTTCACCACTAAACTTGTGCTTCATAGTATTTCCTTTCTCTATCAAAGACGACATCCTTATTCTAGTTGTTCAGCCCAAAATCTCTACATTCACTCTGTCAGAACAACCAATTTTTCTACCTTTGAAACATAACCAGGATCTAACTACTTCTCATCCCTTCCATGAGAACAGGCTGATCCAAACCAAATTCAAGTTATTGCTGCAGCCCTTTTATAGGTCTGTTTCTCTCTTTGCTTTTCTTCAGTCTTTTCTTGAAACAGCAGCCAGAGTGATTCTATTAAAACAAAGTCCAAGCATTACACTGACTGTTATCAACACCCTCCAATTGCCCACTACCTCACCAAGAAAAAAAGCCAAAGGTATTGATCATCAATTGACTGTGATCATCAGGGATCTATAAGATTTGCCTCTGTTAATTCTCTGCCTTTGTCTCCTGTTAATCCTTCCTTTGTTCACGCAGCTCTAGCCATACTGACCTCCTCCTCGGTGTTTCTCAAATATCAGGCACACTCCTATTCAGGACATTTGTACTTGTTATTTCCCATCTGAGAATGCTTTTTCCCTGATATCCATAGTTATTCTCTCATCTGATGTGGGTCTGTGCTCAAATTTAACCTTCTTACCTGATCATACTGCTGAAGATTGCAACATCCTGACGCTCTCTTTTCCCTTCGCCTGCCTTTTTTTTTCTGAGTAGTACTTATCATCATCTAACATTCTATATATTTTATAATTTATTATCTGCTTCCCAAAACTGGATTGTAAGCTCAGTGAAGGCAGAAGTTGTTGTCTGATTTATTTCTATATTCCTGGTGCTTATTATGTTGCTTGGGTATTTAATGAATGTTTCCTATTATTGTCTTTATTTTGTTGCTGTCATTATTATGAACAAGTACAATCTCATTAAAATTTGGGAGTATTAAACTGCTGTCAAAATCTGTTTTGAGTTCTGTTAGCACAACTTTGCCCTTTTTCCAAATATATTACCTGAATATAGACATGCAATTTAACATAATGAGTAATCTTTGATTATCTGTTTCCTGTTTAATTTTGAACTACTTTGATTGAGGGGGAGCAAAGAATATAAATACTCTGTATTATTTTAAAAAGGCTTAAATATCTTTCAAGAAGATAAAATGTACACATGTGAAGAAAGAAAAGAAAACTGCATAAATGATAAAATATTCAGTCACTGTTTCAAATGTTCAACAATTATTTTTTGTGCAATTACTGTCACCCACAGTAAAATCTGGATGTTATGCATGTAAGTAAATGTAGAGACCTACCCGTAGAAATTCATATTCTAATCAAATGCCCAAAAGACATTGAATAGAAAATAAAAATGACCAGCACTAATGAGAGAAGGGGATTAAAGATGAAATCCAACAAGGAGATGTCATAGGACTTTTTGTCTGTACAAACTTGACTAGACAATCCCCAGTGGAAACTGTAAATTCAATGTGTCAATTCATGACCTCAAAAATACGACCATCACTTCCACCCTCTTAAAGTATGATTATTGGTGTCAAGATTCCCTCTATCTTTGCTCTGGGTGTAAATTATTGCTGCACATGAATCTGTCTACTTTACAGTGAAGCTTGTGAGAAATGATATCATAAATTTGAAATAAAATTGAGCCACATTGAAATCTACTTTGCAGATGGACTGTAGATATGGACTAATAAGATTCTTTGATTATCCCTCCCCCCTTTTTTTGGTTCTGAGTATGTGTAAAATGAGGATTTCTCTGTACCTACAAGATCATATTTCAGAGTTTGTGTTGTTCCCTCACATTGGCTGAAAACCCGCTCTGCTTCCATTTCTGTGTGTATATGGAGGGCTGCTATTCTTGCAGTGTTACCCAATCTAACTACTCCAATGCATTTAGTTTGCCCTGTTTCCTAGCAACTGGTTCCATCCAATTTGTTTTCCTGTAGCACCCTTCTTGCATTGGGCTTTGTTGTTCCTACTGTTCTTGCTAAATAGATTTATCAGTGTCTAATAGCCTTTAAATAGTATGTCTCTCAAACTAGCCTTTCCCCAGAAAAACAGGGCACTGGGTAACACCATGTACCTTCAGTGGAGTAATTTTAAGTTTTGGGTCTGAACATAAATTTCACAGAACTCTGGTCATGTACTTAGTTAATATTGTTTTATTTTGTAGAATTAAAAGACCTCTCTGGTGAGAAACCACTTTCATCCCCAAGTGGTCCTTATTAAAAGCTGCATAGATAATTTTTACTTTCCTAAATGCAGTTTGTGGCTCATCCAAATTATGTGAACTTGCTGTAGTATGGGCAAATCATCTGTTTGTTTATTGTTCCCATGGCCAGTTCTTCCCCCATCTTAAAAAGACTGTTAAAAAGAATGAACTTTAAATACTTTAATGAGGAAATGATAATGCACATCCTGTGTATGGAATGGTGGTGCAATTTTATAGAGTGATAATAGGTGGCAACTCACTTTGCCAATGGTCAGTTTACAACTGCCCAATTCAAACAATGATGTATTAATACATATAAATAATAACATTGCAAGCTATTGTTTATATTATATGCTAGAATTGACACACACACACACACATACACACACAAGCAGACTTCAAAAACTTTATGGAAAAATGGAATTGAAAGATAATAAAATATAAACTTTATTTCTCAACGTTAGCTCCATCAAGTTAATAAGTGATGATAGCAGCCATTTAGTCCATCCTTAAAAAGCTGGTCCTGGGAATTTAACCATTTCAATTAAGTCTTTTTTACATTATTAACTGAAGAAAAATGGATACCTTTTACAGATTTTGTACGATTAGGAAACAAAAAGAAGTCAGACGAGCTAAATCAGGACTGTGAGGTGGAATGCCTCATGATTTTCTACTAAAACACTTGCAAATTTCCCTTTGTTTGATGAGAGGAATGAGGGGAAGCATTGTAGGTGTGGAGAAGGACTCTGGTGAAATTTTCCTGGATGTCTTTCTGCTAAATCTTTGCCTTTTTCAAAACGCTCTTATAATAAGCAGATGCTATCATTCTTTGGCCCTTCCAAAAGTCAACAAGAAAAATACCTTGAGCATCCCCCAAAACTGTTGCCATGATTTTTGCTCTTGACTAGTCCACTTTTGCTCTGACTGGACCCCTTCTACCTCTTGGTAGCCATTGCTTTGATTGTGATTTGTCTTCATGATAATACTGTTAAAGCCATGTTTCATTTCCTGTTACAATTTTTTTTTTTTGAGAAATGTTTCATGATACTGATCCTATTTATTTAAAATTTCCATTGAAAGCTCTAACCCTGTCTGAAGCTGACCTGGCACAATGGTTTTGGCACTCATTGAGTAGAAACTTTTCTCAAATTTAATTTTCACTCGGAATTATGTAAATTGAATCAATTAAGATGTCTGTGGTGTTAGTTATTGTTTCTGCTGTTAATTGTTGGTCCTCTTCAATTAGGGTGAATTTTTTCCTCAAAAATTGACATGGACTATCTGCCACTGTGGGCTTCATTTTTAACATCATCTCATCTCTTCTTTAAGTGAGTTATCTATTTGTAAACTTCTGATTTCTTTGGGGCATTGCCCACATAAACTTTTCATAACACATCGATGATTTCGCCTTTTTTCCACCCCAACTTCTCCATAAATTTGATGCTTCTTTTTCCTTTTATTTTAGCAGAATTCATGTTGCTCCGATAAAGTCTCTTTTTAAAATGAGGTATTATCCTTCTCAGTTCTTCAAACTACATCATGTTCAGACATGTCATAACAAGTTAGTATGAGTTTATTTTGATGCAAAATAATATTGAAATCCATACATAGTTTTTTTCATAATATACATTTTCCATGAACTTTTTGAAGGCACCTCATATACATATAATAAAAAAGGAGGTTGCCATGGTAAGATTTAATCCAGCAAAATGAAATGAGCACTACTTTAGGGGATATCTCAAGTGAAGGAAGAACAGTGCTGTGTCAAGTGTGTCTAAATAACACTCTCCGAGTCACTCCACTCCCCATGAGCACAGTGAGTAAAGAAATAAGAACAAACCAGTGTTATTCTTAGGGAAAATCCATCTTTATGGAAACTTGTTAAGATAAATATTATTCCACTTTAACTGTGAGTATCATTGGTGCTATTTTTGAGATGAAAAATCAGATAGATTGGATTAAGAATAAAAATGGCAGCCTATGAGGTGAATAGACTATAAAGGCAAGAATTGGAAAGTCCCTCTATAGCAATGGTATTGTTGAAAATGGACTTAAAACCATACGAAGAACTTTACCAAACATTTGCCAAAGACTTACCCATAAGGAGATTTTTCTCCTGCAATGTGGGTTTCAGAGGCACATCATGAAAAAGTATAAAAAGAAACTTTTGTACTAATAAAGACATATGTGTTCAGTACCCAAAATATTCTGTAGTGAGGAATAGGTACTTAATTTAATGCATAATTAAGGAACACTCTTTAGAAAAGTAAATAGTAAGAGATGACTAATATAAATACTGATTACGTATGGTAAACTAGGTATAAATTACACATTTTCAAATACGAAGAATTAGACTTATATTCATTCATCATTTGTTAAAAAAATTACTATGCTAGCAAGTTGGCCTCTCTCTTATCTTCTTTTCAACCAGGATTGCTCAGTAACAATGTCCTCTAGGCTCTGAAATTATCCACAGTGATTCTAATTGAAAGTGTTCTTGCTATATTTCAGAAAGCCATTTGAATTGATAGTTTTTACTGCAAAGACTTTACCGACAGCTCAGGTCCACAAATGTATCTCATTCTTCTGATCTTTTGAAATAAGGATTGTCCCTGTACATTGTGTTATGGTTAAAGACATCTTGAAAACTGAAATCACATTTAATACAGAGAGATAGGTTTTTTTCCCTCTGTTTTCTATTTTATTTCTTATATATTGAAAAATTATATATATTTATGCGGCACAGAAGTGGTATTATAATCTTTGAATACAATGTGGAATGAATAAATCAAGTAATGAACATACAAGCATTTGTGAATGTTTTGCAAACATTTACAAACATTTACCATTTTTTGTGATGAGAACATTTGAAATTTACTCTTAATGATATTGAAATGTGTAGTACTCAATTATTAGCTGTATTCACCATGCTGTACTATTGATCTAAAAAAAAAAATCAAATGTAGTCTCCTTATCTAACTGAGGCTTTGTATCCTTCATCATCTCTCCATTAGACCCCCAACCTCTGGTAACTGCCATTCTGCTCTCTGCTTCTGTGAGTTCCATTGTTTAGAGTTCACATGTAAGTGAGAACATGCAGTGTTTGTCTTTCTATCTTTGGCTTATTTCACTTAGCATGATGTTCTCTAATTCCATCCTCATTGTCACAAATCACAGAATTGCTTCCTCTTTCTTAAGGCTGTATAGTATTCCATCGTGTATACAGTGATTCGTTGTATCCATGGGCAATTGGTTCCAGAACCATCCCCCATATGAAAATGTGTGGATGCTCAAGTCCCTTATATAAAATGGCATAGTATTTGCATATAACCTATGTACATTTTTCTTTATACTTTAAATTCACTCTAGATTCCTTATAATGCCTAATACAATGTAAATGCTATGAAAATAGTTGTATTGTTTTTTATTTGTATTGTTTTTATTCTTGTGTTTTTATGTCTTTATTTATTTATTTTTGAATATTTTGATCTGCAGTTGATTGAATCTGTGGGTATAGAACCCACAAATACAGAGGGCTGACTGTATACACCACATTTTCTTTATTTCATCCCTTGATGAACACTTAGATCAATTCTGTAACTTGGCTATTGTGAATTGTGCTTCAGTGAATATGGAAGTACAAGCATCTCTTCAACATACTGATTTCAAATATTTTGGGTAAATACCCAGAAGTGGGATTGCTGGATCATATGGTGAGTCTATTTTTAGTTTTTTGAGGAAATTGCCATACTGCTTTCCATAATGGCTGCACTAATTTATGTTCCCATCAACAGTGTGCAAGAGTTTCTCTACGTCTTTGCCAACATTTATCTTTTGATCTTTAAAAATTTTCTAAATTAACCATTCTAATAAGTGTGAGCAGTATCTTATCACAGTTTTAATTTACATCTCCCTAATGGTCAGTGATGCCGAGAATCTTTTTGTGTGTCTGTTAGCTTTTTGTATGTCTTCTGAGAAATGTCTATCCAGGTCCCTTGCTCAATTCTTAATTAGATTATTTATTTTCTTCCTATAAAGTTGTTTGAGTTCCTTATATCTTTTGGATATTAATCCTATATCAGATGTATCCCTTGCAAATATTTTCTCCCAATCCATACGCTGTTTCTTTACTCCATTGATTTTTTTTTCTTTGCTGTATAAAAGATTTTTAGTTTGATGTAATTCCATTTGTCTATTTTTGTTTTTGTTGCCTGTACTTTTGGGGTGAAATCTAAAAAATCATCACCATGACCAATGTTGTACAGTATTTCCCCTGTTTTTTTTTTTTTCTAGTGGCTTTACAGTTTCTGTTCTTATGTTTAAGTCTTTGTTCTGCCTCCCTACTTCTCCCAATATTTGGCAGGTAACTTCTCACATAATGATAATCAAATGTCTTCTAAATGAATGAGTAAATAGTGAATGAATTTTAAAGCTTCTGTGAAGTTTGTAAGGATCTGGCCAAGACCAACTTTGATGCTGAGTTTTTTAATAGGTTGATGTTTTCCAAATAGAATTGGAAAATCCTAACATATATGCACCGAGGGTTGTCTTGCCTGTGTGACAAGCATTTAATTACTATTGCCTGTTGCTTCTGTACCATGTTCTGGCCACTGCTGTCCTCTTGCCCCTATTACCTCACATCATCCTCTTCCTTCATTTGGAGGAAATTGGTTCTTTCCTAGTGTTCTGACACAACTTCCAGAAAGAGAAGGAGAAAGAGAGAGAGAGAGAAAGAGAGAGAGAGAGAAAAGACTTCATTGCTCCCATCTGCATTCAGCCACATCCCCAGCACTGTGCCCTCCTTTTCCTCCCCATGTTTCTTTTGCCCTGGTATGAATGCTGGAAAGCTTTCTGCCATATGATAAAATGCAGGCCAATTAACCATATTTTGCTCTGTAAATTTATGTCTGATTAATGTGATTTAGTTTGGTTGTAAACAGCCAAAAATGATATGCCTAGCTCAGAAATTTTACCAACATTTAAGAACTACATTCAATTAACAGGATTTAGCTCTAGTTTCAGCACAGACTTGACAATGCACCAGCTTCTCATGCAAAACAGATATTATCCTAGGTTTGCCTTCTTGCAAATAGTGGACATTCAGTCCTTTTCAAAGGATGTAGTGTTGACCCTCAGGTCCCAGTACATGAACTCCATCCTCTTTTAATGTATTTCAGACAGTCTGACTAATTCGTGGTAATAGAGTGAATTGATCTAGTTCTCTCTTTTTAACAAATTCTTCTTCAACACTTATAAAAAACTCTATTATCAAACAATTTTATATTTATTTATTGAAGGTAACTAGTGTTTCTTGTGGAATTTAAAATATTTGGTGATGTGATGTAATATCCTAAACTGTTTCCTAGAACTTAAGTCAATCCATACTTTAGAAGAAGAAAAAATAAATAAAGAAGAAAGAATTCTTCTACTGGATGGAGCTGATTTCCTTTTTTTTTTTTTTTGGATAAATGGAAATTCATTATCACTGTAGCAAACATAATATTGTTGTTTACACGAATCTAGTGTTAATTAATCAAGCTAAACTTTGTACACTATAATTGAAGTAACTAAAAGGCTGGAAGATTCCTGAATTGCATTTCACATGGACATGCTACATAATCATTGTTAAAAAATGGCAATTCCCTATGAGTGTTAATCATTTGATTCATGTGATTCTTTCTTATTATAATTGAATATAATGATTTCAATAGATTTGAGTTTGTACTACATTTAAGGAAACCAAAAAAAGTGTTTAAAATTAGGTACATTGATCAGATACTCTCTGTAACATGAACTAATAACTAATACTTATCTCCAAAAGTGAGAGCAATAAAACTCTCACAACAAATTCAAGATGATCTTATTCCACATAGCATATGAAACCAAACAAGGTCGCTTCTCCATGAACCTTCTGTTCTCCTTGTCAGGATCTGTAGTTTTATTCCGTATTTGACTTAGGTTGGGTTCCCAGGAGCAAATGCTGACATGGGGACTCGTGCAAGTCATTTATTAACGAGTGCTTCCAAAGGAAACATCGGTGGGAACAGTAGGGTAGGGAAAGGGAGAAGCCAAGTATGGGTGAGATTCCATACAGAAATCCCACAAAACATTCAGTTCAATCTGTCTGGACCAAGCAGGTCCAGGAGTTGAAAGGCAGTTCTTCAGTAAAAATTACAGTAGCTGGTGGCTGTTAAAAGTCCATGAGTGAGGCAGAAGTCTTAGGCAAAGAAACGACAGAGGAGGTTAAGCATTGTCCTCTGCAGTACTTTTTGTATGACTTGTTTGATTTTGGTGCCCTCTAATCACATTTACAATGTTTTAAGATTCTTGAGTTCTGTCCGGCGGATGGACATACTTGTAGCTCTGACTCGGGCGGGGCAAAGGAAATATATGTAACCTAAACATTTGTACCCCTGTAATATTCTGAAATATATATATATATATACACACACACACACACACACACACAAAAGATTCTTGAGTTCAGAATTTGTTTAGTTTGCCTTAGCATCTCTTAAAATAAGTTGTAATTATTATGATCTCATTAAATATTCATGGCACTACAAAAATTAATTCTGTACTATCCTGTTCACAACCTTTTCTTACCTGCATTTTTTTAAAAGATGAAAAATTGCTTGCTATGTTGCCCAGGCTGGACTCGAACTCCTGGGTTCAAGCAATCCTTCTGCCTCAGCCTCTAAAATAGCTGGGACTATAGGCACACACCACCACACCTGGCTTCTACCTGCATTTTGAATGAAATATTACTTTTATTTTTCACTTGTATTTTGATTCACTTGTTACTATATTGGTTCAGAGCAATTTTAAAATATTTTTATTAGTTTTATCTTATCTGATTTATGAAAGTCTAAGGATTATGAATTCTGACATAGAATTTTATTTCTGTGAAGAACTTTTTTTTTTCTTATTGCTTCTTTATTGCTCCAAAATTTTGTCATTATAATAATAGGTCATTTTATTCACCAAGCTAATTCATGAATTTTCTTATTTTTTCCTTTTTTAAAAAATTTCCCAGTATTAGGGGGGTACAAATGCTTTGGTTACATAAATTGCCTGTATATGAAAGTTATTACTCTTCCAGCGTTTTTGAAAAGAGCTGGTTGACTCTAGAAATTGCAGAACAACTTTCTGTCTGACTATCAAACTGGGACATCTGTATTCTCCTGCCTTTGGACTTGGCTGCAGACTGGAACCGACACCATTGGCTTTCCTGAGTCTCCAGCTTACCAAATGCAAATGTTGGATTTCTTAGGTTTCCATAATCACAGAAGTCAAATTTCTTATAGTAAATCTGTTTATATGTGTATATGTGTTTGTGTGTGTATATACATACATATTACATATAAATATATATGCGTGTGTGTCTACCCTGTTCTGTTTCTCTGGAGAACCCAGACTAATACACCCATGCAGGAAAAAATATTCTACAGATAAATTATTTGAATTCATAAAAAATACATTTTCATTTCTACATGACAGAAAAAAAGCTAAGAAATAAAATTTTAAAATAAAACCAAATCAAGCAAACGATCAAAAAGAAATTGCAGAACAACCTGAAGTAAAAAGATGCCCCCCGCCAATTGTCAACAGAGTGGATACCAGGAGAGTATTTTCTTCTTTATCCCAATTAAAGTGTAAGTTATCCGATTACAGTTATTCCTCTCATTTCTTTAGAATTTTTTCAGTAACTAATGAAATGCTTTGCTCAGTGTATGCCACCATATATTTTCTCTGGAAAAGTGGATATGACTGTGATTATAATTCTAAGTCACTGAGACATGCAGTTTCTGTGAGCACTGGGCCCTGAGTGGTCTTTGTCTCCTATACCTCTGTCAATATGAATAAATGCACAAAAAAAGTTCAGAGGAAACCATGTAATCCATTTCTACTTAGCTGATTATTTCAGTGTTACCCATGCTTCCATGAGCCTTGTCTGAAATAAAGTTATATATAAAATATAGGGAAACTGGGAAATTCTACTCACCTATGTAAAAGCTTAGAAGCTTTATATCCAAACAACCAACGCTTAAATTTATTATGTGTGCACGCACATACACACTCACACACACACACACATACATTACACTATCTGTAATGTACCACACAAATTATTTAAAAAATTATCAATTTGAGGAAAATAATACCTGGTTTTTCCTGATCTCATAACACTACCTTATTCTATAAGTAATTATTGTCTTATATATTCTATTTATCATTCCCACATTATTAAAATTTTGAATCTGCATAATTTTATTGACTTATCCCTAACACATAGTTTAGCTTTTATTGCTTTTGAGTTTTATAAATATGGTATCACATGAAAGATAGTCTTCTAGAATTGCTTTTATTTATTTTTTAAAAATTCAAGAATGTATTTAAAACTCATGCATAGTTTGGCTTGTAGACGTATTTCTTTTACTTTCATTGCTGTGCGTCAAGCTGACGAGTGAAAATTTCATAATTTTTTTCTCCAGAGTTATTTTCTCTATTTTCTTTTTTAAAAATTATTTTTATAGGAATAAACATTGTTTAGCTCATTTTCCAGTACAAATATACAGGTTATTCTCTAACTTGTATATTGCTTTCCCCTTAACATTAAATAAATTGAGAGCCTTCATACTTTCATTTATCATTCAGTTTGCTCTTGTGTTTCATGCATATTCATGTACTTTTGTATTTTTCCTTTAGGTAATTTTTTCTTTATTATTTATTTTGGGAGGGTTTTTAAAATGTATGTTCCGGATTCTAATCCATCAGTTTTATATTCTCACAGTATTTGTCACTCCATTTATTATTTTAATGGGTTTTTAGTACGGGTAATTATTAATTTTAAGACTATGAAATTCTTAATCTTTTTCTATGGTAAGAACTTCAAAAATCTTGCTTAAAAATATCTCTTTATTCCAGAAATTATTAAGATATGTTTTCTTTTAATTTCTTGAAATAATTTGCCTCTCACAGGTATTTAATCCATGTGCAATAGTTTTTATAAATGGTTGGAAGTTGGTAGCTAATATTTTATTATATGGATAACCAATTTTTCTGAATATCATTTATTCATATTCTCAATCACTATCAATGCTATGTTAATAATGGTTAATTTGTCATGTATTGGTGAATATATTTTCAGATATCTTTATATCTTGTAGAGTGAGTCACCTAATCTTTTTTCTCAGATATGATATAGCCATTTGGAGATTTGTAAGCCTACATATAAGTTATAAGATTATGTTTAAGAGTACCTCAAAATCTTGGGATTTTGATTGAAGAAATTAGACTTCAATTAGAGGAAATTAATACTTTGATGATTGAATAAAAGTTGAATATTCTTATTTATAAACATGGAATAACTCTCACTTTTTGTTGCTATTTATAATATAATAATATCTTTTATTAAGGTAGATTGTATTTTCCAAAAATAATCACTTAATTTTCTTACAACATGATACTCCTCCTTTGACACTTCCTCTAGCATCTGTATCTCTGTCTTTGAAATAGAGAATGTAGCCTTAGGCCATAGAATGTGACAGAAATTACACTATATAACATGTAAGGTTTTCATGAAAATTCTCTTCTTCTCTGCCTTATATGGAAAGACCACAGCTATGAGCACATTATATTCAACGGTAGAAAACTGAATATTTTTCCTGGAAAATCAGGAATAAGGCAAGGATGCCCATTCACACCATTTCTAGTCAACATATGATCTAAAAAGGAAATTAAGAAAACAATCCTATTTACAATAGTAACAAAAGGAATAAAATACTCAGAAATAAACTAACCAAGCATGTGAAAGCCTTTTTCATTGAAAAGTACCAAACATTACTGGAGAGAAATTAAAGAAGACATACATAAATGGAAAGACAACTTGTATTTATAGACAGGAAAGCTTAATATTGTTACAGTATCCCTTCTACCCAAAGTAGTCTGCAGATTCAATGCCATTCCTATCAAAATCCCAATGACGTTTTTTGAAGAAACAGGAAAAAAAATCCTAAAATTCATATGGAAACACAAAGGACCCCAAATAGCCAATCTTTAGAAAGAACAAAGCTGGAGACCACATATTTCCTGACTTCAAAATATATTACATAGCTAGAGTGTTCAAAACAGTATGGTACTGCCATGAAGACACACTTAGAGACAATGAAACAGAATAGTAGGCCTAGAAATAAAACTGTACTTCTGTGGTCAAATGATTCTCCACAAAGATCCCATGATAATAGAGTGGAGAGAGGATAGTCTCTTCAATATATAGTGCCAGGAAACTGGATAGTCACATACAAAAGAATGAAATTGGATCCTTATCTTACAACATAGAAAAACAATCAACTGAAAATGACATAAAGACTTAAACATAAAATCTGAAACTGTAAAACTCCTAGAAGAAAACATAGGTAAAAATCTTCATAAAATTGGTGCATCACATTGGGTACATATATACACATTAAATTGTGATGTCTTTGAAATTGACCCTTTTACCATTATGTAATATATCTCTTTATCCCTGATAATTTGCCTTACCCTGAAGTCGTCTTTCAAGACTTTCAAGCTCTGGCTTCTTTCAAGAGTTTTTCTTTGCCTTTTATTTTCTGAAGTTGGAATATGATGTTCCTAGGTGTAGTTGTTTTGTTTGTTTTACATTTATCCTGCTGTTTGTTCTCTGAACTTCCTGAATCGGTGGTTTGTTGTCTGATATTAATTGGGACAAATTTTGAGTCATTTTATTTTGAATATTTCTTCTGTTCCTTTTCCTTTTCTCTTTCTGGTATTCCCATTATATGTATGTTGTACCATTTGTAATTGTTCCACAGTTCCTGGATATTCTGTTCTGTTTTTCAGTCTTTATTCTATTTGCTTTTCCACTGTGTTATTTTTTTCTTTTTTCATGTCTAATACCAATACTCACAAAACATTTTGTTTTGGGGAAACAAGCTAATGCCCTTTCTAAATACACATGGGTAATTTTAATTTTTTTTTTATTTGTAGAGATTGGGTTTCACCATGTTACCCAGGCTGGTCTCAAGCTCCTGGCCAGTCTTGATCTCTTGGCCTTAATAGATCTTCCCACCTTGGGCTCCCAAAATGCTGGGATTATAGATGTGAGCCACCATGCCTGGCCTGCTTTTCCAATTTTGAAGTTTCTGTTGAAATATCCTCAAGCTCAGAGATGCTTTTCTCATTTTTCAATCTAAAGACCTTAATATCATAAAATCAGGCTAGAAAACAAAATAAGATGATAAATAATTGTTTAAAACATAAAATCAATAGAATTAATACATTGCTGGAGGTTTGTCATAGTCTAATAAATCACCGTCTTCTCCTTCCTGGTTCTTCACTAAGAGTAATTATGAAAAAACATATTACCAATCTAATCTTTCAGTACCTTCATTGGCTTATCAGCATGGGGAAAGAGGTGACCTACACAATTGATGAAATGGGCAGAAGCCTATTTTATATTATTCTATTAGGTAGGCGAACATGAAATGCAATGCTCATGCAGAGTCCCCTTTTGCAATATTTTTTCTCTTTTTCCCTGTTCTAGACCTCTCAGGTCTAACTGTGCCCAAGTATGATGGACTGAAGACATTTAAAAAAAGCTTAGTTCTGGAAGGTCTGGTTAACATTTTTCTCTCTATTTCCAGTTATTTTAAGTCTGATTGGGTTAAATAATTCATGCTTGCTCTTCCCAATGTTCCTGAATGCCTTTATTTTGAGTTGAAAAATCAAGAATCATCATTTTAGCCTCTCGTTTCTGCCTCATTCTCTTATTTTGCTTCTTATGGTGTCTCATACTTTGCATAGTAAAGTAGATATTTCATTTTGAGCTTCATGTTTTTTCATCTCAACTGCAGTAGAAAATGTTATAGGTTTTCTATTATGACTGCCCTCACTCTGATTACCATCCAAAGTTTGCAAGGAAAATCTAACAAGTCAAGCAGTTTTCCCCTTCAATCTGGGAAAGGAAAGCAGAATTTAGTCAATTTATCTATTGCTTAATTGGTTCATTGTCCATGACAATTGTATTAGTTTCTTGTGGCTACTCTAACAAATTACCACAAACTTGGTGGCTTAAAACAATACACACCCGTTCCCTTAGAGTCCTGGAGGCCAGAGCTCTGAAATCAGTTTCACTGGGCCAAAACCAACACGCCAGCAGGGCCATTGTCCCTCCTCTAAGGGTAAATTGCTTCTTTGCCTTCTCCAGCTTTTAGTGGCTGCTGACATTTCTAGGCTTGTGGCCACATCACTCTAATCTTCAAGACCAGCATCTTTAAATCTCTCTGTTCCATCTGCATATCATCTCCTCTCTGCATTTCTACATCAAGTCTCCTTCTGCCACTCTCTCTTAAGGACACTTGTGAGAACATTTAGGGCCCACCTGGATAATCCACTGTAATCACTCCATCTCGAGATCCGAGATCCTTACCTTAATCATGTCTGTGAAGATCCTTTTTCCTTGCAAGGTAACATTTACGGGTTTCAGGGATTAGGACATGGATATATTTGTGTTGTCATTATTCACCCTGCTACAATGATAAATACAACTCAGTACATGGACCCAAATTAGACTTGCATAGCAAAATCTTCTCGTCATCATCATCTAGAAGGTTGTCTTCAAATGCATATTCACCAGAACTCTTTAGTTTGTTCACTAAAAATACAAATTCCCAGGTATCAATCCTGAAATTCTGATTCAGTTGATTTGGTTTTGCAACCCAAGAATGTAGAAATTTAATAAGCAAATCTGAGTTAGTTGAGCTGAGTGGTCTTTAGGACCATACTTTGAGAAATAATGACCTAAAGTATTAATACATTGCTTTGCACTGTATAAAAAAGAATTTCCTATAATAAGTGTCTGTTTTAAGATTTAAAGTGAGCCAGGCAAATTAGATTATTGTCTCAGTGGCATATAGGAAGTTCTGCAATTCATCCACGAAAGGTGATTGTGTAATCATTATTTCTCAGTCTCTCGACTATGACAGGTAATCATGTATCAAAGAATCAAAGGTATAGTCTATATTTGCTTTGGAGGAGCCGTTCAAATGTATGCTCTGTGTCAAATTTCCCAAGGAATACCTGGATGAGGCAGAATTATTTAACAATATTTCTTATAGATCTCCTGATTTAAGTCCCAGAATCTTAATTGTCTCTGAGAGTTGGGTGTGTCTGTTCCTGCTCCTTTTCTCCCTTCCTTCTTCCTTTCTTCATTTCCTCTCTTTTCTTAGGCACAGATGGTTAAATTAAAGACAGTTTTCAAGGCATTGCACTTTATTATCATTGGTCTGTGCACACACTTTCATTCTTCTCTCTCTCCATCTACTTATATATTTATACACACATACATATATATATATGCACCCACACATATTTTTATGGCATATCACACTCACATTCCCCTTCTTTTCCCATAAAGAATTGTTCTTATGTGTGTATTTAATATGTATTTTCTATCTGTTCTTGTAAAATGGTAAATTTTCTTTTGTTTGTTTGCCTGTCTCATTTATTGACAAACTGAAAGGATTTCTTTAATTTGGGTTTTAACATGACAATAAAAGGATTAGTTAATGACTCATTGTAGTAGAGAATAAAATGTTCAGATTTAATTGAACAATTAAGATGAATAAAAATATATGGTAATCTAGTGATACAACCATGTAATTTTGGTAATAACTCGAAGTATTTGCAATAAGGGAATTTGTGAGCTCCATTTAGGGGAATGGTTAATGGAAAAGTCTTCTCGTATGTCATTCTACTGGTTCTCCTCTTTTGTGTTTCATCTTGGTCCATGTCTCAGGCTAATATGTGCTATTTAATGTATATAAATCCTGTAAATTTCTACTTGGAATTGCTCAAGTGGCAAATTTTAAGTATAGTCTCTTCATCTATCATCAAAAGGTCATTTGCTGTGCAGAAATCACTCTACTTCTGTGGGTCATGAGTGCCAATAAGAGGCCTCATCCTGGCTGTAGCAGCATAGATTTTGCTATATAACCAAATATTCACCTATGTGTTTGAGGATACCAACATCATGGTGCAATTTTTTCCTCCCTAATAAACCACACATGTGTTGCAGAATATCCAGGTCCAAATAAAAAGACATTTTTGAGATTCTACCCTCCCCAATTAGATATGAGATCAAATGTGGTTGGCCTACTCTAGACCAGTGTTTATTAAAGCATAGTGTGAGAAGCAGTTGCATCAGAATCACCTGGTACTCTTTTTTAAAAAATGCAATTTCCAGACTATATTCCAAAGCTACAACACAAAAATATCTTTGTATGTGATCACGAGTATGCATTTTTAAAAAGCTCACCAGATTATTCTAGTGCACAAGAAAAATTGGGAAACATTAGTTTAGATCAACATATGAAATGACATTGAAAGCATTTTGCATTTTGAATAAAGACAAATATATTGGGTTATCAGCTGCTATTTTAAAACTATATTAAGTACGATTTATAGGATGAAAAAATATAGCATTATCTGTGACAGAAACATAAGCATCAAAAGGAATTAAGCCAGAGATATTCAATATTCTATGCCTAGCAAGTATATATGGTTACTGTGTGAGTCAGGCAAATTTTAAATTAAAGATATGTACAGAAGAGGTCAAGTTTTGAAAATCACATAGCACGAGAAGTTTCAAATTTTAAATGTTTTATTTAAAAAATTTTGGATATTATTATTAAATTAAAATAATATTAATAAGATTAAACAATTCAACTTGTATTAAAAGCTAAACATGATGAGAGAAAGTCTCTCATGTCATCAAATTTTTTTGTTACAAATGTAACTGCTGTTAAGTTTCTTGTGATTCATTCCAGGGAAACAAATTACATGTTCTTGCTTATATATTTTTCTGTGTTTGTGTGTGTGTGAAAACAGAATATATATTTATATATTTGCATATTTTATATATATATATGATTTTTAAAACACTCTTGTGGTATATTTTGCATATCATAAAATTTCTCCATTCTAATTATGTAATAAAATGATTTTAGTAAATTTATAGATTTTTACATCTATTACCACAGCCCAGTTATTTAAATACTTCCATATCCTCAAAATATTTTCTTGTTCCCATTTTTGGTTAAACATGACTCCCTACCATTGCCCTTGGAAACCACTGATTTGCTTTCTGTCTCTATAAATTTGTCTTTTCTAGATTTTCTGTATAAATGGAATCATATAATATGCAATCTTTTATATCTGGCTTCTTTCATGTAAATGATATTTTTCAAATTTATCCAAGTTGTAAGATACATCACTAGTTCATTAATTTTAAATGCTTAATAACATTCCACTGTATGGAAATACTACATTTCATTTCATTTATTGATTCACAAGCTGGTAATCTGAGATATTTCCACTTTGGGGCCATTATTAATAATGCTGCTATGAATGTTCATGTATCTGCCTTTGTATAGACTTAAATGTTCATCTGTCTTTGTAAACATATATATGCCATATTTATACTAAAAATAATTTAAAGACTAATGTTGAATATATGTGTTTTCACAAATATTGAATCATATTTTTTTCACATTAATAAATATATTTTAGGGGCAAATATTTGCCAGGTATTGTTTTAGATCTTGGGATATAGCAATTAAGAAACAGACAAAATTGGCCCTCATAAAGCTTCTTTTGTGATGTGGAAGACTAACAATGAATAAAATATAGAAGTATATCACACTATAGTTACATCACACTCTAATTTAAAAATATAACATTATAAAGAACAATAGCAGGAATGAATGTGATTAGGAAGATTTTGATGGTGGTTGCAAATTTAAATAATTAGCAACATTAGAAGAAAATTTTTTAAAAGGTACACAACTCTTTAAAAATCATCCATTCAGAATTCTGAATTCTGGTTGGTGAGGAAAGAGAGATTGTATTTATTTTTTCATATAAAATATAAATTTAATAATTTTTGACTAATTACTTTTTAATGTATTTTATTCCCGAAATGACTTGATTTGGTGTAATATACTTAATATATTAAATACATAGTGTTAAGTGGAGAGAACAGGGAAAGAAAAATAAGGGTGAAAGCAAAGATGTGCAGACAGACTATAAACCTTAATGGAATGTTTATGACATATTACAAATTTACTTAAACCTTTCTAAAAGAAAATCCAGCTATTTGCTTATTTTTAGCAATTTTTGTGCTAAGACTCACTGTAATTATGAGCACAAAGCATGAACATCACCTTGATAATTGGTTTTCTTTATATTTGAGACTTTCCAACCTGCCCAGTAAATTTCTTTATATCCAGCTTCAACCAGCTTCCAGAGGGAGATATGAGAATTCCCTGCACTTGAAATAAGAAAATAACATGACTTTTGCAAATGCTTTTGTTTGCAAACAAAAACAAAAATTTTAGCACTATATTTAAAACAACTCTTGCCAATGTTTATCTATTTCCTTATAAAGCTTATTTTTATAATCATAAAATTATATTTTAGTGGTGCTAAGTCTGTATAAAATACAGAAATTTACCAAAAAATGAAAACAGAATGTAAATACCACTATCTAAAGACACAATTATTGATATTTTTGCATTTTCATTTAATTTTAACCTATTTTTATTTTGTAAAATTCATACATCAGTAAATACTTAATTTTTTAGTTTACCCCTGAACTCAACATTTACAACACAAAGATTTTGTCAAAGGTGTAATTCATTCTAAACACTTTAGTAACTGGATACTATTGTGTCCTATGATATACGATAATCTTTTTAATTATTTTCCCACTTGGGATCAATTAGATGAATTAGATCATTTTTATGAATTATGCTGTCAGAGCAACTTTATGATAAAATATGTTTTAGAATTATGAATTATATTTTAGGATAGCTTATCATGAAAGTACAATCACACAGGCAGGAAGTTACCAACATTTCAAAGCCTTAATATGTATTTGCTAAATTATTTTCTCATAAAAGTTCTATCAATTTAGACTGATCATTAGGTATTGGGGATATTGAGAGGACTTGTTTCATAATACTCTGAAGAGCATTGGAAATTTAACTTTATTTACTGCTTTAATTGTTTCTCTGCTACACTAGTGATAACAATTAAGAACCTACGATACAGAAAGCTAATAAAGCTATGCATGTGCATACAAAGGCGATACACTGGGATCGTGTATTAAATTGTAACTGAGATTCAAGTGCGTGCCAGGGAATTGAGGAGAGGTACACGGTGTGGAAGTCGGCACTAGTGAATCTGACCAGGAGAGAAGCTGCATCACAATCCAGGCAGAACGTCTCTCTAAAGTAGATTCCAGTTTGGTGACTAAGAAAGAAAAACAAAGAAAATGACAGATTGAGCAAGTTGAAAGTGGACAAGTAATAGAAATTCCCAGAGCCAAAAACATTAGTCCATTTACGACATTTAAAAACCCTAACCTTGAGAATGTGCAGGGAATACCTGGAGTTGGTAAAAAGTAGTTTCTTGAAGAATTTAATTACACAGCTATTGATTAACAGAAACTTCATTTTAAAAATTCAGCAATATCTTTGACATCAAAATAACTGATATTCAAATGGAAATGGCCTCTCCTCACCCACAAAAAAAAAAAGCACCACAATTTGAGTATTTGCCATAAAGTAAATTTTAAAAATCATCATTAAACTAAATTTTTTTAAAAATAAAGCCTGTCAGTCATGTGTGTCTATGCACAAAGTCAAAATTCTAAATTAGCAGAAAGAAGAAACAATTTTACTGTACCTTAGAAAAACTTGTACAAAAACACTGGTTTACATTGCCTTAAGTTTGAAATTCACAGTGGATTAGAAACTGCAAAAAGCTAAGTAAGGAAGGTTTCAACATAAAATTGATTTCTGAACGTTGGTATATATATTAACTACTTAGAATTTAAAACACGTTTTGTACGATAAGGAATGCTACTAATTGTGGCCAATAAACCAGAAAGATCTCCCAAAATATTTAATACTAACAAAAACATGTTACATCAGATTGTTTAATAGTATCTTGATAATATAGCCAAATCAATTTCTTCATTCTTTTTTCTTACCTCTATCTCATAAGAAATCATGCAGACAATTCTGAGTCAAAGGAAGAAATAGTCCTTTGTGAACTGTTCTCTTAGATTTGATGATCTATTGCAAATGATTTCAGGACAGTTGTTGTTTCTAAACGTTATGGCTTCCTATGTCACCTTCAGCCTACCTATTCTCTTGCCTATCAAAGAGATGGGGAAAAAAAAATTTACTTGGGCCTAAGGTGTTAAAGTTTATTTGCAAATATGATCTATGAGCTGGAACACATAACATATATAATATTATTTATAACATATTAATAATAAAGATGGACATGGCTTGGACTGGAGCCTTTACTAATGGATGCCAACATACCTGGATAGAATATCTATCTGATGGATGGAAAAAAAGATTATGGAATAGAAACAATGAAGAATGATTCTTGAAAATTTGGTTTCAAGAGCAACAATCTGGGAAATGAACAGAAAGGAGAATGAAAAGGCTTCAGAATTTGTCTTCATTGTTGCTGCTAAACTGACAGAGATAATCAAATAACTTTTAATTATTTTCTCCAGACTACAGACAACCATTTTTATTTCTCTGAGTATTTGTTGGTAAGGAAAACTGTGTCTAAATTGGAGTGAGATACATAGATGAAGATTTGTCTGTATAGATTTTTTTATGAATATAAGGAAAATTTGAGGGACAAAAAAGATTAGCAGTGCTTCTGCTATTTTTTTCTATTATTGTCAAAATGTACTGAAAAGTTTAAATCATATTTTATTAAGCTTGCTGATATATTTTTGATTATTAACATGTTAATGAAAAATTCAGAGATAGAGTGACCTCATAAAACATTTGTCTGGTACATTTTTCAATGAATTATGATATAAATTACTCCATAATTGACACAAATATATTTTCACATTAGTCTAACAAATTGTACAGTTTCTGTTAGTTGGCTTTTGAGTCATCACAACCATTAAATACCTAAATTGAACTTACTCCCAAAGATCTCTAATTAAAAACATTTCTATGATTCTAAATAGAGAAACAAAGGTAAACCTAGAACAGTGTCAGAATGACATTTGTCAGGAACTTAAAAAACCAGGTCAGTCTATTCTGTACCCTGGTTACTAATATAAATTTCACTTTATTATTCAGCTACAGTGAACCTGGTACTTATTGATTTGACATAAATGCTGGTGACATGAATCAGTAAGCCAATGGGGGTCATCTGTTAATTGTTTTTTGCATTTAGGAAAGTTACAGTTGAACATTTTGCTTAGATGACTCATGTATATTTTCCTCTATCAAATATAAAATCACATAGTAAATCTGAAAGAGCATAGAATTTTAAGTCAGGCTGGAAAACACCTCCTAGATGTGTGACTTTATGTAGTTATTTGAACACTCTGAAACTCAATGTCCTGTTGACTTCACAGCACCTTGTGAAGGTTAAAGAGAAAGGGTATATACAACTCTTGTGACTCCATAAATTCAACGCTTCTCCTATTTCCTTTCTTTCTGTCCTAGTACTATACTTATAGCTTGCCTCTCAGTCCTTCAGAAAATTTTACGTCGTAATGATTAAATTCTTCATAGCTCCCTAAACATTTTAGTCACATCTCCTCAAATCTTCAAGCTCTAATTAGACAAGTTGTCACTCAATTTTATCCTCTTTATAGGACAGGCAAAATTCAATAATTGCATGTACTTATGCTTCTTTAAATTTGTTTTTATTTATTTTTTTTAAATCATTTGCCCTGGAAGATAACTTTTTGTTTTGGGTTCCTGCCCCAAGCTATGAGTCAAGGTATTTTTCCTTGTTGTTAATTTCTGCTGAGCCTCAGTCCACAGTGTCATCTGCAGAATATTGATAGACGGAATGCCATATAGTGCTCCCTTTTCCAAGGAAAGGATCTTAAGTATAGTCCTGGAGACATAGAATGACCTAATTCAAATTTTTAGAAATGGTATATTGAGCACCTATTATGTGTCAGTCACTGTGCTGGATATGAGGAAGACATACAAAAAAATTCTCTGTGCTGTCCAAGGCTCTCATAATCAGATAGATCTGCTACTTAGCAATTATGATGCAATGTAATGTAATGCCTGCAGTCTGACAGGTATGTGTCAAAATTTTCTTAAAAGAGGGTTCACAGAAGGGGTAAAATTTAAACTCATAATTACGTTGAAGTTTGTCTTTTAAAGGCTGGGGCAGGATCGGTGAGATAATTGCATTTCAGTCAGAGGAAAGAAATGACATGTACAAAGGTAAGGATCTAGGAATGAGCCTAGCATTTCCTGAGAAGGACAATTAGTTCAGCATCAGCAGAGCCTAGGATGTGTGTGAGAGAAGGGAAGAATATCGTATTCCACAGATAAGCAGCGGCCGCATCACGACGGGGAGTCTGTGAAACTTTATAGCAGAAAATTTGCTTGATCAGACTTGCATTTTAGATTTAGTGCTCAGGAGGCAGTGCTTGTGGAGGATGAATCGTAAGGAGTCAAGTCTGAAGTTAGAGGGTCTATTTTCTGGGCAATTGCAATAGTCTCCAGGCAAAAGATAACAAAGGACAGCGGAATGTGTAAAGAGAAAGGCCCAGGCGTGGGTGGTGGGTATCCACACTGATTCAGATCATGCACTTGAGAAGCATGTTATTTAAGTACACGTTTAATCTTTCTAATTCTGTTTTCTCATTCATCAACTGGAGATTATTCTACTTATCCTATAGAGTAACAGAAAAAATTGAGCAAGATAGTGTAAGCAAAGCACTTAATATAGTAACTAAGACATAATACATTTTCAATAATTAGTATTTAAGTGGCGGTATAGAATGCTGTTTTGTACTTGAATAAAAAGAGGAGAATGAGGAAGAAGAAATGGACAAGATATCTACCACCTACTTATAGAAAAGCAGGTTTTAAGGGGGAAGATTTCAATTTTGAACACATTTAGTTTGAATTGCCTGTGAGACAGCCATGACGAGCTGTCCGTAGACACGTGGATATGTGGTATGTGGCGTGCACAGGATCGATGTGAGATCTCTTTCTTGAAGATCCCTTATTCCTCCATTCCTCACACTCCATTGAGAAGAAGGGGCTTCCATTTTTGAATGAATGGTATTAGAATGGCCCATCCAGTGTCTCTTTACTCATTCTTCCATGCAGATGAGATGGAAAAACAGGGACTCAGTAAGTATAGTGCAGGCCTTTTCTTCTCCTCTTCCTCCATTATTCACTCTCTCATCCCCATCCTTTGCTCTTCTCTTTCTGGCATTATCAATGCTTCCATTTTTTCATTAGGTATTCGCCAGGGCAGGTCTGGTGCACTGTGGGAATGCATAAGGTCTCTGGCTGAGAAAATAGGAAGCCTCACATGAACTCAGGGCCACACTGCTTCAGTTTCCAACCTTACAAGCAATACCACTGAGAGTCTGCTCCTTAACTAACTCCTAGGGATATTTTCTTTTTCTTGTTGTTTTTTAAAAACTCAAAGGGAAAAGTTATGATTTAAATTTCAACTCCCCAAAGAGGCAAGGAATTGCTCAAAGAGAATTTTAGGAACTGACAAGTAGAAAGCAGAAAATGAGAGCATTATCTTTGAAAAGGTAGGCAGAGCCTGCCAAAGCAGGAAGAAAGAGTGTCAGGGAAATACAAGAGCTGAGAATGAGCACGAATCTCCTGGCATCAGAATCAGTTAAATGCAGATTTTTTTCTAACTAAAAACAAAACAACAACAAAAAACTCCAAAGCAATTGCATGCTGTGCTCAAGAAGGATCTACTATTGTACACCTAATACCTCACTGGGACTAACCCCTGTTCAAAGAAAAAGTCCCAAGTGAAAAGAGAGTAAAAATGTGGTAAGAGGTCAGTACCACAGGGATTGGAGTGGACCAAAGAGGCCATCAGAGCATCACATCCCCTCAAGAACAGGCCTACCTCAGCTGTAGACCCTGATTACCCCATTCAAAGGTATTTGTGTATCTGTGGACTAATCCAAGCCTCCAGACACCCACGAAGAAAGTATGAAATTTGCCATAATGGCAGGTACCGTGTTGGCACTCACTCTTTCATCAGACAAATATGGCGAAGACAAATGATCATGGAAATGTAAATTACAACCATGGAGAACGGACTTTGAGGAAAAAAGAAATAGTGCACAATGACAGTGACAAAATGAGTTGATTTTAGAGCTGGTATAAGGGAGCAGGTTATGAAGTCCTATTAAATTACTCATTATATGTAAATAAAATACCTCAACACACTGTTTTTGATAAAGCCCAATTGCTGGAGACACTCCATCAGGGAAGCTGGAAACACTAAGAAACAAATTGATATGGGAGCATCTCTCCAAAAGACACATCCCATTCCCTTTAGGAAATAAATGAATCTTCGAGTGCTTTATTGAGAGGCAGAAATTAGGAAGAATAGTGAAAAACAAAACTTCCAGTTTAATAGTGAAGTCTCTGAGAAGTAGAGAGCAGGTAGGCACCAAAGCTCCCAAATGTGGACTTTCTTTTTCCATATGGAATCATCCAAACATTTATCATTTACCCACACTGCATCCTTGTTTTGTGCAGCCTGGGACACTAAGAAGAGATCGACATATTTTAGGTTTAGGTTTGGATAATTTGCTTTCTCCTCAGGTATATGGAAGGTATAGGTGACATAAAACTCACTGAATGTTAGAAATACAATAGACACTCAAGTCATTATTAAAAAGAGTATTAGTCTTTATAACATGTTCTAGCCACTAAGTGCATTACACGCATCATTCAAATTTATTTAAACCAATCCTTTGAGCTAGCAGATATTATTTTCCACATTACAGACAAGGAAACGGAGACCCAGTACATTAAGCAACATGCAGGTAATAAACAGCAGAGATACTACTTCATCGGGCTTCACAGCCATGATCTGACACTCTCTCTCTCATTTCCGTATCTCACAAAAGTTCTTACTTAGTTTATAACACTAAGAATGGTGACAAAGTTAAGAAGAGTGGGCAACTCTATCAAGAAAAATAGAATAGTGTGGATTCAGACAGGTAAGTGATGAGTAAGCAGGGTTACTGCCCTGCAGCCTTAGAGCGTCAGGCACCCCTGATTTCCCAGCACACACTTCCACTTAAACCTGGCCGATGCAGACCAGACCGATTGAGAAACCTCACAGGACTTGTTCAGGCAGTAAGGAAGAAACAATAAAAATCAGTGCAAATGAATTTATATCGACTGCAAAAAAGGAGAGGTCAGATGGGCCGGTCCACTCTGGGTATAAATTCCTGGATTTAGGATTATTAATGTTGGAGAATAAGTGCATAGCCTACTAAGAGTTTTCACTCACTGAGATGGACTGACTATGTAAGAATTTTGCAGGTTGTGGTGCAGGGTCCATGTGAAGTATGTTTTGAGAGCGTGCGCTTATTGAGGATACGAGTGACTGCTTTAAATTGTGAATGATCACTTCACGATCCTAGCTGGATGCCACAAATAGTAAACCAAATAACATAACTGAAGCTACTATGTTGCCAGAGAGATTGGAAGTTAAAGATGAATCCCCCATAAAGGGATATTATTTATTCTCCAGGGATTTATAAAGCATGATGGAGGCAGTCAGCCAGTAATTTTTCAGCCTCTTCGTTTCAGGAGAAGGTAATGAATTTTAATTAGTGAAGAAGATAGCTTTCCACTAAGGAAAAGAAAACAAAGAAAATAGGAAGACCAGTGTGGAGGATAATGTTAAAACACATATAACCCTTATTAATGCTGAATTGATGGGCAAAACTCTTTGCCCTCTGCTATTGTGTAACATAAAAATAAAAACGAAGGCCAGGCGCGGTGGCTCACACCTGTAATCCTAGCTCTCTGGGAGGCCGAGGCGGGCGGATTGTTTGAGCTCAGGAGTTCAAAACCAGCCTGAGCAAGAGCGAGACCCCGTCTCAACTAAACATAGAAAGAAATTAATTGGACAACTAAAAATAGATAGAAAAAAAACTAGCTGGGCATGGTGGCGCATGCCTATAGTCCCAGCTACTGGGGAGGCTGAGGCAGGAGGATCGCTTGAGCCCAGGAGTTTGAGGTTGCTGTGAGCTAAGATGATACCACGGCACTCTAGCCTGGGCAACACAGTGAGACTCTGTCTCAAAAAAAAAAAATAAAAAAAATAAAAATAAAATAAAAATGAAAACTGAAAAAAATAATGTGCAAGAGATTGTGAGAAAAAGAAAAGTATTGCTAAGGTTGATAAACAGATTTTTTTTCTAGACCACAAGGTTCTCAAGACACTGATAATCATGCCTAATCCATAGTAATTGTCGGTGACACATTTTCAACAATGTTTGTTCTGCCTGCTGAATATTCTGACAGTCCTTTTTGTACTAGAGAATTGATAGGATGGGTCTATATGAGACAGGAATTTCTTTCGTTCTTTTTTTTCCCCAAGTATTTTAATTAGATCCAAATGCTCCCTGCATCGGCAATTTGGAGGATTTGGAAAGAATAGGAGATATAAAGGTAAGATATGGCTTGATCCATTGTTAGCTAAGTCCTTTTTCCCCTTGTTAATTCAGGGTCTCTGTGTACATGTGCACAAGTACATGTGCCCAGGAGTGTACAGAAAAGAATACTGATTATAAAATTTTGGGAGCAGAAATTGGTTTTGATTTGTTTTTTGAAGCATCCTTCAGACAATGGATGAGATATCTTTTTTGTCATTGTTCAGATATATTGTCGGTCCTTGCAATAATTCTTGAGGACTCTGGGCCCTAAAAGCAAAAGCTATCTTTACTACTAAGGCTGCCACTCAGTGAACAGGCTACCCATAAATTATCCGAAGTCAACTAGCTCAAAGTTGCAACCAAGTATATACAGTTTTACTTTAATACACTGGTTTAAATTCACATTCAAATGCTGTGTTTAAATTATGAGTGTGGTTGGTTTTCAGTAATGACTTTTGAAAACACTAGTGGGTTTCTGGTGCGTTTGTGGTCTACACCGTGAGTATCTGGTAATTCTAAATGAGAGCCCTGAATACTCCCAGTTAGACCATAAAGGAAGACACATATTTGCTTTCTTCTCAAGACGACCTGAAAACAGGAGATGTCCTCTGACCTGTGTCACCATTATTAACTTTTATGTAACACCCTGACTAAAGTGAAGCTCCTCCCCTAACCAGAAAAGTTAAATTCAAATACCTTGGGGGTGCACAGAAGGAGAGGATTCCTACCCTCCCCATCCCACCCCCTTTCCACTCTACAAACTTTAGTGTACACTGTTTGCAGAGAAAAAAATTGTAAGTTTTTCTTAGATGGAATAGGAACATTCTGTTCCATCCACCTCTACTAGGTTTTGGTATCTGTGCTGTAGGAGGTGATAAAACTTGCTTAGGTTTTATACCTGTCTAATAGTTCTTCATTACCTCTCCAATCTTTAAGGCCTTCTTTGGTGAGAGGAATAGAACCTACTCTTAGAAACAAGGAAAGTAGTATTTAACAATCTAGAATAGTGGACTACTGGTTTTCAAGTTACAGTTCAAAGTCCACTGGTGAGCGAAGAGGGTCTTCTTAATGGGTCAGGAATGTATTCTGAAACACAAGCCTTTTTTGAGTTATTATATATAAATAATACACAATTCCATGCAAGTCTATGTAGAGTGAAGACCTAGGGTTACCTCCTTTTGGATACTAAAATTTGTTGTGCATAAACTAATATTAGCTCATTAGTAGGATCTGATGAGCTGGTAATCTAGTATTCTGTGCTTTTGACATCCCTGGCCTCTTTGCCCGTTACATGCCAACAATGTTTCCCAGACAGCATGATGCTCGAAAATCATCCCAACAAATTCTCAATTGTTGAAATGAGCATTATTGTTGAAAAATTAGTTCTACCAATTAATATCAATAAAATTTGTGGTATATCATCTACTTAACTCCAAATTGTGCACATATGAACTTAAGCCCTATATTTTATAATAAAATATATTTAGGTTGTTAAACAACGTATCATGAAAATATGAATCAATAATATTTTATAAATGAATAAGATATTAAATATTCCTCTAATTTTACTTATGCTGAAATCCTCATTGATGTTGTAAACCCATTACTTCGTACTATTAAAATAATGTAAAATTTTATTAGATGGTGTTGTGGATTGAATTGTGTCCCACAAAAAGCTATATTGAAGTTTTAACCCTCAATACTCCAACCCTTTAGAAATAGGGTCTTCGCAGATGTAAACCAGTTAAAAAATGAGATTATTCTGAATAAAGTTGTTCCCAATCCAGTATGACTGGTATCCTTATAAAAAGAGGAAAAAAGTCAGGCACACACAGAGATAATGTCATGTGACAACAGAATCAGAAATTGGACCGCTACTCTATAATTCAAAGAATGCCAAGGATTTTAGGTGACCAGCAGAAGCTAAGAGTCAAGGAAGAAAATCTCCTAGAACCTCCAGACAGAACATGGCACTCAGATTCCTCGATACCAGAAGTCTGGCATCCAAACCTGGGAGAGAAAAATTTATATTGTCTTAAACCACCTAGTTTATGGTAAGTTGTTATGGGCAGCCCTAGGAAACTAATAGAGAGAGGTTACTTAACTTCTGTATCTATCCAATTCCCTATCTGTTTAGTGGGATGCATAGAATAGTTCTGAGCAATAACAAGTTGATAGTCATAAATCACTTGGAATTAATGTATATTACTGTCATATAATTAGAACTGTTCATGTTAGCTATATATGCTTGAAGTAGGTGAATTAAACAATATATCATGATTTCTATTTCTAGGATAATTTTTTTAAGCCAGGGGTTGGCAAACTATGTCTTATAGACTGAATTCAGACTGTCATCTGCTTTTGCAAATTTTTTTTTTTTTTTTGCCATGGAGCCATATTTGTTTAAATATTGCCTATAGTTTCTTTTGTGCTATCATAGCACAGTTAAGTAATTGTCAAGAGATTGTCTGGCTTACAAGGGTTAATGTATTTACTGAGTCTTTAAGAAAAAATTCGCCAACTCCTGTTGTAGACTATAAAATCTGTTACAAATGCTCTTTTCTTGATCTATTTTTAAATAAATAAGTGCTTTGCTGCAACTTCCTTTTTTTGTTTTTCTGTAACTTGATCTCTATTCCAACTTAAGGTGGGAATGAGTAGGATAGATGAACTGGTGGGCCACTTATCCTACATTAAGTTCACAGTAATTAAGAGTTTAAGGCCACTGATTGAGATACATTCCTAGTAGAACTGATGACTACAATGAGGACCAGAATAATACATTTTTCTTGTTTCCGCATTTGCTAATGCGACTTTATGTAATAATGACTCATGAGAGCTCAGTGAGCTTCTAACTAGAAATCACATTTCCTACTTAGAATCATTTTTCTTTAAAAAAATTTCTCAAGCTATTGATTCCCATCTCTAATATCATTGAATGAATTAAACAAAGCATTAAAGTAAAAGTAATGATCCCAAAGTCAAGGGCAAATTTATAAAGTGAAAATTACGAGCTCTTAAAGCAAGAGCATGGTGATATAATCACTGGGCAAGGAGACTTAGCTTTGCCACCTTGTTCAGAGTTTGATATGCATATCCTGAGGCAGAGAGCAAGGTCCCATCTTCAAAGAGATAAGAATCAACCTCTTTGTGTTCTTCAGGGGACTGCTAACCTTCATGTTGGCAATATGGCTGGCTTTTCAGCTCATACCACAAAATTGTTTTCTAACCCTGAAGAGAGTGAAGGTTCTAGGCTGAGGAGGGCCTATCCCTAGAAATGCATAATTTGTTCCCTATTTTAAGATTCATGGATGGAAAGCAGGACAATGTGAGTAGTTGTTTTATGCTATATATTCAACTCTTTGTGAGGCTAAGTATTTTTGTAATACTTAGTTTGGCTCTTCAGAAGAATCTGTTCATGGTGTAAAGAACAGAACATTGTGTTAGAGTTTATGAGAGCTCAACCAACTCTAGGTCACCTCAGGTCAGGATAACGGTGAACACGGAATTACTTGGAGATCGTTTGGGGTTTCTACTTATTCTTATATGGTCTAAATGATTCTGAGACCTAATAAAAATCTCATTGCCTTCTGAAAAAATATTCAAATTCTTTGTAAGACCTGAAAATGACCTGGTAATGCATCTTATTCATGAAAAGATTTGCAGCAGTCATTTGAAACAATTTTAACCCACTGCCCAAAGGGTTTTTATCCAAATTGAGGTTACCTTAAAATCATGTATTCAACAAATACTTATTGAGGACTTACTAATTAGCAGACACTGTACATAGCTTATAGTGAAGAAAAAGAAACAATAAATAAGATAACTAATTTAAATAATATTAAGAACTATAGAAATAAAAGTAGGGAGTGCTATCTATTGTCAGGGTCGGGTGGAGATTTGAAATTTTAAATAGGATCATCAGAGAAGGCTTCACTGTAAAGGTAACAGTTAAAGATTTGAAAGATATTTAATCATACATCATTTGGGGACATCTGTGTGACCACAGCTCCCAAAGACAAATGTGAGGTCTGTCTCTAACACAATGAGTCATTGGTAAAAGAAGCATTTATTTCCACAGAACAGGAAACCCCACATAGAATCTTTTATTAAAATGAGCTTGTATAAGGATTTGTCATGGAAGACATTAGCAATCAGAGTATTTTGACTGTTTCGTAGTAGTAGAATTGAGGGGGGAAGTTTTGGGTACTAGGAGTGGGAACCAGATGTGCACATACAGCTTTCCCAACACCCTCTATTGCACGTTTAAGCCACTACAAATATATATACAATTTAAGTTAAAACTCTGTGATTGAAGCTAACATAGCTTCAAGATGAGTCTCATAAATTGAACAAAAGAAGAGAATGGCAGATGGAGGCTAAAGTATCACTTTTGTGACCAATTAAATCTAACTTTGACCATGTCGTAAAGTAGAAGGTTCATATGGGCTAAACCCAGAATTGTACAGACCACGCGGCAATCAGAGGCAAAGCGGTAAAGAATGTGAAGGCACTTTGCAGCTCCTAACAAGACAAGAGGAAACATGCTCAGAGAAATATATTGTAAAAATTATGTCTCGTTTTTAAAAAGAAAATTTGAATAAGAGAGTAGAGAAAATGAAGATTGGTGTAGGTCTCTGAGTTCATTACAGTTAAGAATAGGCCAATTAGAGGAATACTCTAATAGGCCAATGTGGAGGAATACTTTTGGAAGTAAAATAATTCTGGGTTGAAGTGTAGAATAAAACAAGAGGAATTGGAACAATATTGTTATCCTAGAACAGTTGGAATATGTGATATTTTGATACAAGAAACAAATTTTATATCATTTTGTTTTTTATTAAGCTCCATTAAAACATAAAGCAACAGATTCAGTATACAGAGTTAATAAAGCTTTTTGAAGGAGTATATGTGCTTCTTTTTGTCAGAGGATTCTAAGTTTAAATAATAAATGCTAACAACCTTGGAAAACAGAATATAGAATATACCAGTGAATAAACAATGTATAAGGATAATGATGCACACATTCTTTTAAGATGCACAAGTAAAGTGTTTAGCATGTAGTAGAGCCTTGTGAAGCTAATGAAATTATTGAACAAATTGAATGTGGGATTTTGGGCAAGAAAAGAAGAACGAGAAATATAAAGCTGTTAAATATGTGCAAAATCAGGAAGGCTATAAATGCCAAAGCAGGTAGGAATTGAACAGAGTTGCTTGATAAACTAAGATAGGATAAAGGGAACGTAATGACTAAGAGGTAAAAGTGTCACAGTGTACTTGAAAAACAATTAGACCTCCCTGAAGATATATTTGACAAGGATGTTTGATGATTCAGCTTCATAAATTAATAAAAGTATCTAACAAGAAACTTAGGAGCAAGTTGCCAGAAAACTGGAGAAAGCAATGAAGGTATTTTGTACAGTAAGATTTTAAAGGTTGAGCCTGAGTTTGCTAAGAAAGATTATACACATAAGCATAATCATTTCCTTTTCCCTGAAATTAACATTTGGAAACTTCATAGAAAAGTAAAGACACCAATCATCTTGGTTCTTTAAGCCTGTCATTGCCGTCTCCTCTGTCCTCCTCTTCAGCTTCCTCCTCCTCCTCCTCTTTTCTTGTCTTCCCTCTCTCTTTTCTTTTTTTTTAAATTTTTCTTCATGTTACTGTGTTCCATCTTTGTGAGAATTCTAATTAGAGAAGAAAACTACTATAAGTAGGCATAGATAACTTAAGTGCTGTCACAAGAAAAAAAACATTAACTATAAGAGCATGTTTATACTTAGTATTTACTTTTCTTGAAAATCTTATGTTAAAAGTCAATTATACATTCAAGGGAGGGGAAAGAAACCAATGTAGCTCTCACCCCTTGCTTGATTCTTTTCACACAAACGAAACCACATGATTCTAATCAGGGGGAAATTAGTTGTCTTATTTTTTAATTGTAAGAGTTCTTTATATAGTCTGCATGGATGGATAGATGGCAAAAATTCTTGATGATCTGAATCATTTGCTGGATATTTGTATTGCAAATGTCCCCTCTAAATTTCGATGTAGGTCGCATTTTCTTTCTTTTAATTGTGTGTTTTGATGAACAGGAATTAATTTTGACAAAGTCAATATTTTTGTTTTGTTGATTGTTGATGCTTTCTACATCTTTTTTAAGAACATTTTGCCAACTTCAAGGACATGAAGGTAGTCTCCTATGCTTTCTATTAAAATATTTTTGCTTTTACCTTTCAATTTATATCTACACTTAATATAAAACTGATTTTGTCTATGTTCCACAGAAGAGGTCCCAGTTCTTTTTCCATATAGACAGGCACCGTTTCAATGTCATTTACTAAAAAAGATTATTGTCTTTCTACTGTGTTTGAATAGCACTGTTGAGACCATATACACATAGGTAGATTTGTAGAATTTATTTTCTGTTTTTGCGGTCTGTCTGCCCATGTTTGTGCTAGTAGCATAGTCATTTTTATTGTGGCTTTTAAAAAAGATGTGTCCCACCTGCTATTGTCAAGTCTTCTAACATTGTTCTTTCCCTTCAAGATTGCTTTGACTCTTCTTGGCCCTTTGCATGTCCATATAAATTGTGGAATTATCTTGTCTATTTAATCGTGTCCAGTGATAAATGAATAACAGTCATTTTTACAACATTAAATTTTTTAATCCCTATATATTATTCCTCAGTTGTTTAGGCCTTCTTTAATTTCTTTCAGTAATTCTTTGTACTTAAGATGTCTCGCACTTCTTTCATATTATTGCTAGGTGTTTGATGTTTTTGGTGATATTCTACATAGATTTGATCTCAATTAAATTTTCTAGTTATTTATTTTTAATACATAGAAACATTTTTAACCCAATTCTAATAGTTTATGTGGAATTTTAAAATGTTTATCTACTTCTTATATAGTCATGTTACAAATAATGATTTTTCCTTTGAAACTGTATCTTTTCTTCTTATTAATTTTACTAACAAGGTTATCTAGTTAATTGCAGAGATTTTTGTCTTTTTCTCAAACCTCAGGGAAATTTACCATAAACGTGATGTTTACTGGGGTTTTTTTGGTAGATATTACTTATTAAAATGAGGAAATTCCTTATTAAGAAATTATCATAAATATTTTCTAATTTTATTCAATTGCTTTTTTATATCTATTGAGATCATATAATTTTTTTCTATTAATTTGATAAAGTCTATTGATTTATTTTAAAATGTTGAACCAATATTCTTAACTAAAATATAAGCAACTTGGCTATATACTTTTGATGTATCATAAAATTAGATTTTTGAAATTATTTTAGAGACAGGGTCTCACTCTGTTACCCAAACTGGAGTACAATGACAGTATCATCCCTTAATACAGCCTCCAACTCATGAGCTCAAGTGATCCTCCTGCCTCAGCTCACTCAGTAGCTGAGACTACAGCTACTGTATGAGCCACCATATCTGGCTAATTTTTTTCATTTTATTTTTTTTTTAGAGATGGAATCTGGCTCTGTTGCCCAGGCTGGTCTTGAACTCCTGGGCTCAAGAAATTCTTCCACCTCAGCTTCCCAAGTCACTGGGGTTACAAGCTTGAGCCCCCACACCCAGCAATAAAATTATATTTGCTAGTAATTTATTAAGGAGTTTGCACATATTTTCATGAAAAATATTTGAAGAATTTACTGGCAAAGCCAAGTTTGTCTGAAATTGTCAAAATACAACAAATATAAATTAAAAATTTAATTTCTTTAATAAATATAGGATTTTTCAAGTTTTCAGTATTGCATAAATATTAGTAAGTTTCATTTTTCAAGTTGTTGTCTATTTTATCATAATTTAAAAATACTGACATAAAATTGTGTATAATACAATATATTCCTAATAGCTTTGCAATAACTATAGGCTCTGTAGTAATGTTTCCCTTTTCTTTGTTTTTAATGGCAATTTGTGTTTTTTCTCTTTTTATTTTGTCAGTTTTGGTAAAGGTTATTTTAAATTAGAAGGTTTTTTTAAATGCCACACCCTAGACAGATGCGAACTTGCATCAGAGTACTCAGTTTGGCAAGCAAAATGCTGGCTAAATTTCAACTCCTAACTGACTCATTCAGTATTTTGTATAGTGTGTTAAATGTACAGAGATAAATTATAGCCCCGTTTACTTACGTGGTACTCTGTATATTACAAAACATAGACTAGAAACAATAAAGTATCTTATAGGTCTAAAGACTCACTCTTCACCTGATCTGTGTCACAGAAGCTCCTTCTCACTTGCAGGCAAGGACTATCCCCCTGTATCAATCTTACAATGAACAATTTGTGATTTGCTTTCTGTGTATTTCTTGCCATATCATTGAAACAGAATATAGACTCCAGAGTTCACACTGAAGTTTCAGTTATCAAGAAAATGTTTGTTTTCTTCTGTTTACCAGCAGAAGATAACTCATGATGATCAACTTAAATTATGTAATAAAGGGGAATGATTATATACATATTTGTTATTTAGAAACTAAGATATACAATATAATAAATGGAAGTTGGTAAGAAATGAAAAGTTTTAAAACTCTATTTATATGAAGCAATTATTTAGGCAACATATTTAAATAAAATTAAAAATTCTGTCTTAGCCAAAAAATTGTGTTCTTTGTTGGTATTTAAATAGATTTATGGTATGTAGGGGCACATTTTCAACCATAAAATTACATATGTGTTTGTGTGTGTATATACAAACATATATATATAGCAAACACTGTAATGCATAATGTCATATATAAAAGCGATTTCAAGGCCTATATAGGTGCTCAATAAAAGTCTGATTTTTGATTATTTTAGAAGGATTGATTAGATCATTTTGCTGATGTGGTAAAGATTTAAATTCCTACCTGTACCATTTTGTTTGTGCATAATGTATATTGTAAAAAATTCCTGATAATAAACACAATACCCACATACTCATGTAGCATACAAATTATTGGATACAATCTAAGTAAATAATTTTGCTTCTTATTTCATTATAAGGTTGGGGATGAATGTGAAAGAGATAATTTTAATGATTTACACAGGAAGAATCTTGTTAATGCCCAGACATGAGAAGATGTGTGAATGTTTCATTTTTTTAAGCTCAGTTTTCAATCTGGAAGCAATTTGTAACCCAACAGAGGTTCAAAATGGCTCTTCTCAACTTTAACAGCAGGAGGAAATGGAGAAGAAAAGCCTATAATCAAACCAATAATCCCCATATTTTATAATAAGAAATTTGGGCAATGACAAGGGAAATGGTAGAATATTTAAAGCTATGATAAGTTGAGATTTCATGTACTCCAACAGACATTTTATAAGCATCCATCATAATCTTATTTTAAGACTGTCACTCAAGTAAGAAGACAGAACTGAAGATAAATATTTAGGAGTCACTATTTTAAACGAATAATTGTATCCATGAATATTCATGAGCTATTTGAAGTAGTAAAAGATGAGGAACAGAAACACAGCTTTTATACTGCCATACACTCAACTTTGGGAAGAGAGAAATATGCTCAAAGGAATTGACCAAAAGCAAGACTAATGTAGAACCATAAAAGGGCACCAAAACATCACATGTACCCTATAAATATATACAACTATCATGCACACAAAATAATTTAAAATTCCAAAAAAGGAAGTCTAGAAGCCATAAGAAAAGTGAATTTCAAATGGAAAAAGTTAAACTTTAGCATTAAATGGTTCAGATAAAATGAGTAAAGTTGAAAGATCCTCAAATATGTAATAATCCATTTTATTTACAGAACTTGCCCCAGACATTTCACAGGAAGAGCTTTTAATAAAGTGAGTATTTACAAGAGTCTAGGCAAAGTTAGGAAGCAAAAGAGAGAGGGTGAGATACTGGGAGTTAGCAACAGTGAGAAGCAGTTCCTTCCCCATCTCTAGCACTTGCCTGAAAGGAACAAACATCTGTCAAATAGGTGCTACTTGGTGAGCACCATAGACATGGAGCGCGGTTCCATCTGCTTCCATTAGGGAGCAATCTATTAAAGCTGCAGCTCTATCATAGAGTTCTATTAACTGCTCTCTCCCTTGACACTCAGGGGTGGTAACATCTCCCTCCTGTTGTTTGCCCTGAGGTAACTCTCCATTTCTTGTAAACAAATGCTTTGTTGAATTTCTTTAATTACTTCATTTGAGTGTGCCGTCCCTTTCCTGTAGGGTCTCGTCCCTGTGACAGAAAACAGTCATGTGAGGTAGATATTATTATCTCTCCCCATTTATACATGAAGAAAGAGATTCATAAAGATTAAATGACTTGCCAAAGGTAATAGTCTGTAAGTGATAGAATCTCTCCAGTTTCATGACCTTTTCAATCAATATTTCTGGCTTGAAGTATGCCAAATTTGCTTCCTAACTATATGATGCATTCTTATTCTTTTCACTATAATTCTTTAGATTTATAACCAATGAGGTAACCTGCCTCCACCAGCTCTACTGCCTGATTTTTGGCTAGGATCTAGCTAGGCTCCTGTATCTGTGCACTGCTCTCAAAGACACCTTACCAAATGTAGCTGGACTTGCCAGGTTCTTGATTTTGCCCAGTGAGGACATATAGAGTCAGCTCTCCATATCCAAATTAAGAAGAGGATTCACCAGCAGGCTTATGATCACCGTTGATGCCAGAACTCCCTCTACTGATTAAATGAATTAAATAAAACAAAAAGAAAAGAAAAACCCTTTTGTTCCAGTATTATAATTCACATTATCTTATTCATTAAGTTACTTGGAAATTCTTCTGCATTCCAGATTTAACCTAGATGTATAATACCTGTTTCCTGTCTTATATTATTTAGGTATTACTCTATAACAGAATCATAAAATATCGGTGGAATGTAGAATTTATTTATTATTTATTCCTAGTTATTCACATTAACTAGAACACTCTCCTAATCTTGTCCAGGCTTGACTTCTTTAGTTTAGGCTCATTTGTACATCTGTGATCAACTGGCAGGATGGCTAAGGGTTGTCTTGTCTGGATTGACCTCACAGCTCTGGAGGTTTATGACTATTGTCTGGGGTCCAGAGAGTAAGTGAGCCCTGTGTCTCTTATCATCCAACTGGCTAGCCTGTTCTTCGCATGATGGTTTGTCAGGTTTTGTTCAAGAGAATGAGGAAAAGCACGCAAGATCCCTTAGGACCTAAGTCCAAAAATGATACGTTATCACTTCTACCACATTTTACTGCCCAAAGATAATTAATTACAAGGTTATTTTAGATAGCATGGATAGGTGAATAGACTCTACTTCTTAATGGAAGGAGCTACCAAGTCACACAACAAGGTATGTGGACAAAGGAAGGGGAATAATTGGAACCATATTTGCAGTTAATCCACCTCTCCGACTTATGCTCTGTCTGATGGACTCAGGCTCTGCTGACTGGACTGTTCCTATATTTTTTGACTACCCTGCCTAACTCAAGACACCAGCTTAGTCTATCTAGCACTGCCAACTGCTCTGGCTTCTTCCCAGTCTAAAATCTACTATGGTTTCTTCCTGCTCACCTAGACCTCTGGCCCCAAACACTACTGAGAAACCCTTTTGAAGTGCCGCCAAAAACTCCTTGAAATAACTTAACAGAAAATGAAATGCTTTATTGCTCAAATTTTTCATTTGAATCTGCTCTGAGAATAAGTTTTCATTCGGAAATATCTGTAATTATTGTTACTTTCTAGATATTAATTCACATGACACAAAGGCAGGCCTTTTTCATCAAAAACATTGATTATTCAATTAATACCTCTGATGAACACCAACAAAAAATGAGAACCTGTGTGGCTGCATGAACATCAGAAAGTCACTGAGACAGAAAACATGACTAAGCATGGTAATTACTATAATCTTGTTAATACACCTGGGTGACTTACTAACTCCACCCTATGATAAAGAAATTACCAACAATTTTTAAACTCTAGAGTGGGAGAGAAAAGCTATCAGTTACTTTCTTTGTGAATGCTTGGAGTTGTGATTGAGTCAAAGTTTTCAGAGCCCTGCTTTTTTGGGGAGGTAAATTATTCTACAAATAAAGTTTTTTGGATCAGAGGAAGTTGAATTCTAGGCTAGAAGAATAGGCATATACCAGGAGCAGAGAAAGATCATGCATGGGTCAGTTTCAGAGGTTAGATGTGTGTATAAGCACATACATAATTTAAGAAAAACATTATATCAGGGCCAGAACAGCAAACTAAAATCCAGTGGTTGAAATATCAGAGTATCTAGTAAAGGGCATAAGCTGTGTCTGGAAAGAAGTTAAAAACAAAACAAAACAACAAAAAAACCAACATCTAGCCAAAAGGCTATGTGAGAAAGTGTGTAGGAATACATGTAGAAACATTCATTCATCAAGCACTTGCTATGTGACAGAAACCCTACTAGGTGACATTGGGGCACAAAGATGAATATTCAAGGAAGGGACAATTTATTGAAGAAGACAGACAAACTTAGTATAAACCGTCATGCAATGTGGTAGCTCTTGCTGAATAAAGAATAAATATTCATTGGGGGCAGATATGTGAAAGATATTTTTCCATATGAGGTACTTATGTCTGAATTGAACAAATGGATTTTTATCAGGTTGACAGAAAGATCATTCTAACTAGAGAATTAATTAGCAAAGAGGTGGAAGAGTGTAAAATTATACAGTGAATTTCAGAAGCAGAGAATTCTCAAAAAAAATAAATAAATACATACATAAAATAGCCTGAATAGTGTGAAGTATCAGGAAATAAGCCTGGAAGAGTAAGTTCATACCAAGATTTTATAAGACCTTAAATAGTTTGCTAAAGGATCTAAAAATATACAAAGCAGACACATGGTTTCAAAATCTAACACATCTTCTTAGTGGAAAACGATGAAATTTCTTCAGGTGAAAAGGTTATAGAAAATGTCAAGCTCTTGGAGTTAAAAGCAATAAGATCATCTGACTAAAGTGAGGAAGACTGAGGTATGGAAAAAAGCAGCCCTGAATTCTGTTTGTAGTATTGCTAAGTAAGTTCCTATCAAATCAAGTGCAGTTAATAATTACAAACACTGGACAAAATATATAAAACTCCAGCTATCTAAAGAGTGGATGAAAGCTGGAAGATTTTGGATGAAAGTCAGCACTGAGGAAAAGATGCTATAGTACAGATTTCTTTTTTTATTCATCTAATTTGAAGGTGAATGCTTGTCTGCACCTTTTAAGGTGATTAAAAACATTTTTTGTTGATAG
>CAUYSK010046845.1:0-14870 GCA_963575035.1 Avahi laniger
CATCCTTCTAAGTGAAGTACTGTAAGAATGAAAGAACAAACACCACATGTACTCAATGCTAAATAGGAACTAGTCGATCATCACTTATGTGCACATATGGAAATAAAACTTAAGGGAAATCAAGTAGGTGGGAGGGCGGAGGATGGGATGGGTAAATTCACACTTAAAAGGTACAATGCACACTAACCGGGGGAAAGACACACTTACAACTTTGATTAAAACTGTACAAAAGCAAATTATGTAATCAAAAATTGTACACCCTCATAATATTCTGAAATAAAAATAGAAAAAAAGAAAAAAAAAGAAATACATCTACTAATTAAACTTTCAAAAATATGCCAAATTATAATAATTAAAGAATATAAATTAATATTCTTGGCTATTATGTTTAGAGAAAAAAGCAAATTGCTGAAGAAAATGTACAACATGATAATTTGGAGAAAGAATATATGTACATAAATATGTTTTGTGATATGTGTGAGAGCATGTGTGTGTGTATGTGTGTATCCCTGTAGCAGTTAATTACTCTTAGTAAACCTAATCTTCATCTATAAAATAGGCATAATGGCATTTATGTCAGAGAGCTATTGTGAGTAGAAATGAACAAACCTATAGAAAACATCTGATACATAATATTTTAACAAATATATGTATGATCCCCCCTGTGTTCTTTGTCCTACAAGAGTTGACTTAAATATGAATATCTAACAGATATCAATTGAATTTGAACAATCAGAAAAATAAATATATACATATTTTTAAAAAATCAGATCTATTAAAATGGAAGATAATTTGGCAGTAATCCTCAGTAGCCCAAAGGATTGTTGCACTTTGTGCATTATATTTTGATTACTATTGAAAAATGTTCGTGCTTGCAGTTTGATTTCTTTTGTGACCAATCTAATGTTTTCTAGTTTTGAACCTGCAGGACTATTCTAATTTATGACTTGTGAAGAATTTATAGAAAATTAATTTCAGTTTACTACAAGCAGCAATCTAAAGCCCCTTGAATCACTCATATCTAGAACTAGTATAGATAATTAGTGATATTTGACAGTTACAAAATTTCCATGGACTACTTATGAGCACGTTACCTGGAATTTTAAATCCATTTAGAGGAGAAATTTTTCTTGACTTTAATTGTTAATTTTCTAAATATTTTTGTTATCTGATTTTCTCCCTCCATAAGCACTAATTTCCTTCTTGTCATTTTCTTTTGTGTTAGTTTAGACAATCCATTGGGGTATATCATCTAAACTCTCTTCTTCCCCAGAACAACAGTACCTTAATTTCTCATCTCTTATCAAACCATAAATTAAATGTCAAGCATAACTTACATGAAACACAAGTTAAAATGTCAAGCATAGCTAATATTAAAAATGACATCATGGGCCGGGTGCGGTGGCTCACACCTGTAATCCTAGCTCTCTGGGAGGCCGAGGCAGGCGGATCGTTTGAGCTCAGGAGTTCAAGACCAGCCTGAGCAAGAGCGAGACCCCGTCTCTACTAAAAATAGAAAGAAATTAATCGGACAAGTAAAAATACATAGAAAAAATTAGTTGAGCATGGTGGCGCATGCCTGTGGTCCCAATTACCCGGGAGGCTGAGGCAGGAGGATTCCTTGAGCCCAGGAGTTTGAGGTTGCTGTGAGCTAGGCTGATGCCACAGCACTCACTCTAGCCCGGGCAACAGAGTGAGACTCTGTCTCAAAAAAAATAAAAAAATAAAAAAATAAAATGACATCATGAAGAAAGCCTATATTTTTCATTCATTTGAAGGATTATCAATCTTAGGTTGAGCTGATTGTCACTCTAGGCTCAGCCCTGTGAAATAGCTGTGTTTCCTTGGTCAAGACACTGAAACTTTATGGAATCCATTCTCAATGTTTTAAAATCATTAAAGAATGACTATATGGTTATGTAGTTTTCAGTTCTGTAATTTTTTATTTAATCATCTAAGAATTATTTGATAAATAGTGTACATTTCCTTTGCATATAACACTTTTTGAATCATTGTAAAAGATGGAAATATTTTGTCCTTCTCTTTGCCCCAGAAGTGCAAAGAAATAGTTTAGGCAATGTAATAAAACAAAAGATGTTGCAAGATATTATTTGATTAAAAAACAGATAATACATGTTATTTTTTCAAATAATATGAAAACATCATGGAAAAGCCAGGAAGGATACCAGGAAAGAAATAGTTTAAATTGAATGATTCATCTATACATTTATTCATTAATTTACCTATTAAACAAACCTTCACTGAGCCCTGTGGCAGGTGCTGGGAAGGCAGAAATTAATCAGACTTAATCTTTCTCCTCAAGAATCTTAGTAGAATTTTACTAGGGATGGAGAGACTTGGAAAAAGAAGTGCAACTCTTTTATAGGTGCTATAATGCATTTATATAAAAACAGTGGTTATAGAGAAAGACTATAGCTCAACATATTTGGAACAGAGTAGATAGGATTATTTGTTTTTAAGTGATAGGAATCAGCCTTAGCTAGCTAATTGTAAATATCTAGGCATGTCTCCCAGTGTCCATGAATGAAAACGCAGTATGGATGCTGGAAAGAACAGTAACCAGAAGCTAAAGTATGGTGTTAGGACTTTCTCTGGTTCTTGTACCAGTTTCTGTCTACACATATGAAATATTCAGTAATGAAGAGAAGGAATGGTGAAGATTTAAATCATTTTAGTGGTAATATTGGAGTAAGAGGATGAAAAGAGTCCAGATTAAATCCCATGTTTCTGGTTTGTAGACTTATTTGGATTATATTCTTATGCACCAATGTAGAAATTACATAATGTGGGCAAGGCTAAGTGTAAATACAGTGAGTTCATTCTGGCATTTATTGAGCTTCTAGGAAAGATGAGAGATAAGCATGTGAATACGTGGAAATGGGGCTTAGCAAAGAGGATATTTACAAGTGGATTTGTTGAACTCGGTATTTCAGAGGTGACGGTGGGATACGTTTTGGACATAGAAATAAGAGACTGTCTTAGTCTGTGTGTGTTGCTATAAAGGAACACTTGAGCCGGGTACTTTACAAAGAAAGAGGTTTATTTGGTTCATGGTTCTGCAGGCTGTGCAAGAAGCGCAGCACCAGACTTTGCTTTTGGTGAGGGCTTCAGGCTGCTTCCACGCACGGCTGAAGGTAAAGGGGAGCTGGCGTGTGCTGTGATCACACGGTGAGAGCAGAGGCAAGAGGGTATGGGGAGGTGCAGGCTCTTTTTAACAATCAGCTCTCATAGGGACTAGTGGAGTGAGAACTCACTCATTATCACGAGGACGGCACCAAGTTATTCATGAAGGATCTGCCGAAACATCTCTCGCTAAGTCCCATCGCAATATCAGGGATAAAATTTCAGCATGAGATTTGGAGGGCACAAATATCCGAACTACATCATGCAGCCCCTGGCCCCCCAAATCTCATGTCATTCTCACAATGAAAAATGCAGTTGTTAGCACAAGTAGAAAAGTCAGACATGAGCAGAAGAGGCATGAAACAGGCCATGTAAACAAACGGGATACTGAGTAAGAACACACACTGCAAGATAAGGGTAACTACAAGTGTCACAGAATGTTAGTGTAAGAAAAGTGAGACATGAACAGAGAAAATATGAAAGCAAGCAACGTAAATAAAAGGGATGCTGAGTAAGAGAACCTACTGTAACCGTAACAAGATAAGGGTAGATACAACTATCGCAAGACACAGAAAAACCCCACAGGGCACATTATACATTACAGTACCCCTGCCATGGGCTTTGGACACCACAACAAAGCCAGGCCTAATCATATAAGTGAAAAACTCCCCCCACCACTGCCTAGGGAAGGAAGGAGACAACATCCTCATTGGTCAAGAAAAAAAAGGAGAAGAGACAGCATCACAAAGGAGGAGAGGCCATAAAGGAGAAAGAGGGATGGCGTAGGGACCCCAGTGCCACTGTCTGCTGGGACATGTGTCCACTCCTACCCCTTTTGGAGTGTACTATCGCTTGCTGATTATGACACAAAAACCCTAGGACCACTGTCCGCTGGGCTGCTTCTTAACTCCTTTAAGAATCAGCTTTTGCTTTAATAAACTTTGCTGCTTGCTGCTTCAAACTATCTCTTGTTTTTATTCTTTGATTGTGAGAAGTCAAGAAGGAGTTCAACAGGTGGTAACACAGTCATCCCTTTCCAAGAGTCCCCCAAAAGTCTTAATTCACTCTACCATCAACTCAAAAGTCCAAAGTCCAAAATCTCATCTGATGCTTGGGGCAAGTTCCTCAGAGCTATGAGCTTAAAATCAAAAACAAGTTATTTACTTTCAATATACATTGGTGGTTCAGGCATTGGGTAAACATTCCTGTTCCAAAAGCAATTAATTGGCCAAAAGAAAGGGACAATAGGCCTCAGACGTGTCCAAAACTCAGCAGGGCGAACATTAAACCTTAAAGCTCCAAAATAATGTCCCTCGACCCCATCACCACGTCACGCGCACACTGATGTGGGAGCTGCGCTCTCACCGCTCCGCTGGGCAGTGGCCTGGTGGGGATCCTGCAGCGGACCTGTGCCTAAGCATCCAGGCTTTCCCATGCACCCTCTGCAACTTATGCGGGAACTTCCAAGCATCCACCATTCTTGCGTTCTGGGTAACTGCAGATCTGACACCACCAGGTTCACCGCTTGTGTCCTCCGGAGTGGCAGCCTGAGCCGTACTTGGGGCCCTTTGAGCTGTGGCTGGAGCTAGAGCAGCAGGGCTGCGGGAAGGATAAGGGCGGAGGGTCCCTGCCTTGCCACCAAGAGCATTGTCTTCCTAGGCCTCTTGGCCTTTGACGGGAGGAGTTGCCTGGAAGATTCCTGACATCCCTTGCCATTGCTCTGTCCCTTTCCCCCATAATTCTGACAAAGAGCACCTGGCCCCTTTATCTCTGCTAATCCCTCTAGCAAGTGGTTGCACTGCAGCATCTTTGGATTCCTTGCCTGAAAGTTCTTTCCTTCTCTGCCACATGGCCAAACTGTAAATTTTCCAGTTATGCTCTGCTTCCCTTTTAATTACAAATTCCAACTTTAGATCATTCCTTTGGTGCTGGATCTGATCATAAGCTGTTAAAAGCAACCACACCACTTCTTGAAGACTTCGCTGCTTATAAATTTCTTCAGCCAGATATCCTAGGCCTTCCACAAAGCACTAGTTTATGGGCCCAATGCAGCCAAGTTCTTTGCTACGGTGTAACAAGGGTTACCTGTGCTCCAATACCCAATAAGTTTCTCTTTTCCATCTGAGACCTCCTCATCCTGGCTTTTACTGTCTATATTTTGCCAGCATTTTGGTCACAACCACTTAACCAGTCTCTAAGTTCCAAACTTTCCTCATATTCCTGTCTTCTCATGAGCCCTCCAAATTTCCAACCTCTGCCCATTACTCAGCTCCAAAACTGTTCCCACATTTTCAGGAACATCTTGCACACCTTTATAGCACCCCCCCACTCCTTGGTACCGATTTTCTGTCTTAGTCTGTTTGTGTTGCTATAAAGGAATACCTGCAGCTGGGTAATTTATACAGAAAAGAGTTTTATTTGGTTCACAGTTCTGCAGGCTGTGCAAGGAGCATGGCACCTCTGGTGAGAGCCTGAAGCTGCCTCTCCTCACGGTGGAAGGTGAAGGGAAGCTGGTGTGTGCCGTGACCACATGGCAAGAGAGCAGACGCAAGTTGGGGACAGACGCTTCTTAAATGTCAGCTCTCCCAGGAGCTAATAGAGTGAGAACTCACTCATCACTGGGAGGAGAGCACCAAGCCATTGATGAGGTTTCTGCCCTCATGAGCCAAACACTTCGCATTAGGCCCCACTTCAAACATTTAGGATCAAATTTCGACACGAGATTTAGAGGGGACAAATACTCAAACTATACCACAGGCATTGTGTACCAGTGTAAAGGTAAAAATAATCAAAATAGACCTCTTGGAAATGGGTAAAGCAGTCTGAATAATAATGAAGAAAGAGATCAATTGAAATAACAATCAAAGCAAAACGATTTATTAATTTTTCCATGTATATAAAGTTCATGTATGTAAATTTTATCTTCTCAGCCAAACTATAAAACAGCAGTCATGTTTTCATTGTATTACATATTGCTAGAATTGGTATAAGTGCTCAATAAACATTTACTTAATCTATACATGAAATAAGACTTCAAGATCAAGGACTAACAATACATTAAGAAAAACGTTACATTTGAAACAAAGTCACTTTGTTCTAGTGGCTTTGACTGTGTTTTTCATTTCAATGGAGACAAAGTTAAGAGGCACTGTGCTAATACTGTATTGTTTATGGTGGCAGAAAAATGGAGTCCATAATTCTTGATCACAAGCTTTGTGTAATCAGACAACAGATTACCTAATAGTGATGTTTTCTTTTTATAGCTAAACATTTTGAACTATGCAAGTACCTTTAACATTTGAAATTAATTCAGGGAAAATTACTGTGTTATTGCAAATATGAAACTCTCTGGCCTTTAAGTCATTGAAATGACAGATTTTGTAATCCAATGTTTGCCCTTGTAAGTTTTCTTAAAAACATAATTATATTGAACAAAGGAGGCTGAAGATGCTTGGTTTTAGCATTCCTTATTTTCAGTCATGACCATCAAGATAAATACCTCTGATAAGAGAATGTTTAGTACACACTGGAAAGGAGAGTGACTACTCCCCAAATTAGCCAAGGTGACTTCTATGGACTTTACCTGACAGACCACTTTGTTCATGGAACAAAATATTCAATAAGATAAAATCTCTGAAAATTTATCTATAAATTTAAGGAAATATCATTCAAAATTTTAGCAGAAATTTCAATTTAAAATTTATATGGAAACACAAAGAGCTAAAGTAGCAAAGACATTCTTGAAGAAGAACAAAATTAGAGATGTATGCTACTGGCTAGCAAGTTTTATTGTAAATCCACACTATTTAAAAATATTTCAGTATTGCTATAAGGATGGTCAAATTGTCCAATGGAAGAGAATAGATTCTAGTGACAAACTAACACATTTGTGGGCATTTCATTTGTGATAAAAGGTGGTGCTGCAAAGCTGTGGAGCAAGTCAATTCTTTAAAAATAAAAGCCTGGATCCATTGGATAACCAAATGAAAAAGAAGAACTAAACATTATCCATTCTTCACATTATATACAAAAGTTAGTTGCAGAAGAATTATTAATCTAAATGTTAAAAGTAATAATATTGCATCTAGAGAACAACATATACAAATAGCCTCTTGATTTGGGGATACCTAAAGATTTCTTAAACAGGTCACACACAGCATAAAGCATACAACCATCATGACTGATAAACTGAACTACATTAAAATTAGGAAAACATGTTCATCAAGAGCCACCCTCAAGCCAGTGAAAAGTCAAGCTTCATAATGGGAGAAGATATTTGCAAAACATACAACTCACGATAATCTTTTTTCAGACTCTATAAAGAACTCTTATAAGTCAGTGTGAAAAAAGACAACTCAATACAAAAATGGGGAAATATTTGAACAGACATTTTACAAAAACATAGCAAAATGGCTAAGAAACATATGAAAGCATTCTTATCATCAGGAAGTGATAATTAGAATTCAAATGAAATACCACTTTACACCTATTATAATGGCTAAAATTTAAAAATTCTGACAATTTATTTAAAAAATAAAAATACTGACAAAAATATGCGTAAAGATGTCAAACAACCAAAACATTCTTATATTGATGGTGAGGGTGTAAATTAGTTTGGAAAATTGTTTGGCAGAATCTACTAAAGTTAAGCATATAGCATAACCCATGTTTCAACAATTTCACTCTTAAGTAAATACCCAAAGAAATGAGTACATGTGTGCATCAAAAGACATATCAGAATATTCATAGCAGCATATTCACTCTGGAATGAATAAATAAATCGTGGTATATTCATATAGTGGAATGCTACTCAGCAGTGAAAATGAATAAACTATATGGATGACACTCACATGCATAATATGAGAAGAAGTAAGACAAAAATTACATATTGTATTATTTCATTGATACAAAGTTCAGAATTAATCTTTGGTGTCAGATGTCAGGATAAGATTGAAGAAGGAAGAATTATTAGTGATTGGGAAGAAACAGGAGAAGTTTTGTCAGGTGCAGTTAATGCTGTATTTTTAAATTTAGTTTTGAACTGCATGTATGTGTTCATTTTGTGATAATTATGATAATTTATTAAACTTTCTGACATTTGAGGAGATCAATTAAATGTTCATGAAGCTATCTGATCATCAGAGCCTACAGATTATTCTTATCGGCCATTTTGCCTCTGGGTCACAAAACTTTTTGTACCTCAGTTCTTAGCAATAAAGGGTCCCATACTGACAAAGGAAGACATTTATTATTTATAAGTAAAGTAAACTATAAATTTACATTTAATGCCTGGCAAAACTGAGAATGATCTGTTACTGTCATCACCATCATCATTTTGGTGGGTTTGAAGTAGCAAAGACTTAGAGCAATTAATTTTAGAAAAGTTTCCCAAAACCTTATTAAATCAAATATGACTAGCAAAAAGTTGAATGCATATACTTTTGACTGGCTACTATTCCTAGGAGGTTTCTGAAGAGTAATTCATAAATACATTTTCAGTAAGTGTTGTCACAATCTTGAGGTTTAAAAAAGTGTTTCAGGTTCTATCATTGACCATGAAACACTATTTTAATCTTCATTTAAATGTTTTTTATCTTTTCACATGGAGAAGACATTTTTACTGAAAGATTAAACAGAGGAGAGACAATGAAGATAAATTAAAAAACTGCTCTTGTGGCGAAAATTTTAGATTATATTTCAAAAAATAGAAAAAAATATTGTTTTAGTCTTTTGGGGCTGCTGTAACAAAACACCATAAAGTAAATAGCTTATAAACAACAAAAATCTGTTTTTCACAATTATGGAAACTGTTAAGTCCAAAATCAAGGTATCGGCAGATTTGCTGTCTCTTGAGAGCCTGTTTTCTGGTTCATAAATGACACCCTCTCATCGTGTCTTCACATGGAGGAAGGAGTGAGGCACCTATCTGCGGTCTCTTTGCTGAAAGTATTAATCTCAGTCATGAATGCAGAGCTTCCCAAATCCCTGCCTGCTAATATCATCCATCAGCTTGGAGAATAGGATTTCATCCTGTGAATTTTGGGGAACATGAACATTCAGTTCATTGCAAATATACACTAAAATGATATCTCTACTTAGTTATATTATGAGTATTTTATTTTATTATTTTGCTTACCATATATTTTCTAATTTTCCATAATGGACATGTAATATTAATGAGTTATGCTATCATAAAACATAAAAATTGCAAAGATTAATATGCACATATGGTCGGTTACTAGTATTAGATTCAATATTGAGAAAATTTTGTCAGTACTCGGGAAGAAACCTAATATTTCAGTGTACCTACTCACCTGATGCATCCTAATGCTTTTGATCTTTTTGACCTACAGGAACAATATTCTTTTGGGTAGGACTTACCTGAATAAAGTGGAACAAGAAAAATAAGTTAAAGAAAGTTTATACAAGCTGCCCTTGCATACTTGCAAATAATGGCCTATAGAAAGGTTACCTGCATATTGTGCCCCCTGAAATGACAGAAGAGTGTTCAGTCATTCTGTCTTTTCCAGTGAGTATCCTCACATGCAACTAGTTTGAACACCAGTCACTTTGACATGCTGCTTTGCCATTCTGTTAATAAAATGAGAGAAATCAGAAGAGATAATAGCATGCAAAATAAACAATAAATCAATTTTTCCACAGGCATACATTTGCCTATCATAACTCCTGATTTTCTGAAAAGATGGGAAAACTCTAGGCAAAAATAGTCAATACATTTTTTTATTCATAATGTGAAACAAATGTTTTAACTTTTCTTTATTAATCGTTCAATAAGAAATAACATACTTTATTATTTCACTGAAAGTTGTACTTATGACTAAAATTCCTTAAATGTATGCTAGAAACATAACCTGAGAAAATAATATACATCACACAAAATATGTACATTTTGGCATCAAGATTTTATGTCAAATCTTCAAAGCTATAAAATAATAAATTTACTTAGTGCTTATTATAGGTGAGAAATGATCATCCCATCATCTATAGAACTTCATATTTCCACTATTAAAATATAAAAAAGTTTAGTTTTGAAATGATTCTTTATAATATCGATAAATTGGGAAAAATCTCTGTGCCTTTGTGTTTGACATGCACAGTACCCATCCATATCCAGAGATATATAACAAGTATGCTGTAATAAATATGAAATATAAAGTGGTTGACATCTTAAAAGAGATAATTAAGGCTTTTAATTTATGATCATATTAACCACTCAAAATTATACCTTGGCATCATAATTTGTTGAACTATAATAATTTTAGAACTTTTACCAGATGTTTGATTTATTCTTTTAATCAATTACATGTTGATTTTTTTTTTTTTGCCTTGTGACTATTTCCAATGTTGCACAAAATTTATAAAGTTTGTAAATCACCACTGTACTTAATTTGTCTATAAGTTAATGAAAACAGCTTTGGGGGATCTCAAACATTAAGTTTCAGTATGAACTCTGATAATCTTACTAACTCTCTACTACTACTAACTTAACTCCGATAAACTTACTAACTCTCTACTACATTTTGTTGTTTGTTGGAAAGAGTACTCGACTTGCAATTGTAAAACTAGATTTTAGTCCTGGTTCAGTCACCTGACCGGTTATCTTCTGAGGGCTGGGATGCACAGAAGCACTGGTTCAGATGTTTTTCTGTGAGCCTTCCATACTAGACTAAGAGGACAAAAAAAATCACTAAGTACTGTGACTATAGTTAGTGATCTTGAGGAATAGCATCTATCCTTTATGTTATTATTATTATTATTGTTGTTGTTATTTCAGAGTATTATGGAGGTATAAATGTTTTGGTTACATTAATTGCCTTTGTGTCATTTGAGTCAAAGTTATAAGTGTTCCCATCACCAAGATAGTGTGTATTGTACTCGTTAGTTGTGAATTTACCTGTCCCTTCATCCCCCCTCCCACCTGCTTGGCTTCCTCTGAGTTTTACTACCATATGTGCACATGAGGGTTGATTGATTAGCTCCAGTGTAATAATGAACAAACACCACATGTACTCATGATCCTTTACTTTTCATTTATTTATTTATTTTTATTTTTTTTTTTTTGAGACAGAGTCTCACTCTGTTGCCCGGGCTAGAGTGCAGTGGCATCAGCCTAGCTCACAGCAACTTCAAACTCCTGAGCTCAAGCAATCCTTCTGTCTCAGCCTCCCAAGTAGCTGGGACTACAGGCATGTGTCACCATGCCTAGCTAATTTTTTTCTATATATTTTCAGTTGTCCAGCTAATTTCTTTCTATTTTTAGTAGAGACAGGGTCTCACTCTTGCTCAGGCTGGTCTCGAACTCTTGAGCTCAAATGATCCTTCTGCCTCGGCCTCCCAGAGCGCTAGGATTACAGGTGTGAGCCACCACTCCTGGCCACCTTTACTTTTTAAAAAAGATAATGAGTTTTACTAGAAAAGATGGAATAGACTTTACAAAAACAGAGTCTAGGGAAGTAAAAGAAAACCAAAGTCAGTGTCAAGAGGCTGGTGAATGAAATAACATAATGAAGAAATAAAAGGAGAGGAAAAAGACACTATTTGAGCTACATTTTTACCCATTAAACAGAACTGTAAATTTGAATATTCTGAGGAAATAATAGCAGCAAGTACCCAAGATAAACTTAAGATAAGCAAATAGGCACATGTTAAATACAAGCAACGTCTTCTAACATCCCCATGGAGAAAAGACGGTTTTTCCTGGTTATTGATGATCTAATATGGATATGGAAATAGAAATAGATCCAACAATGGTGGTTGTTGTCTTTGTTGGTAGTGTATTCAAGAACACTCCTAAAAATTTTCAAACCCAATGGCTTCACCTGACTCACCTGGGAACATATGTATCCCTAGTCTCTCTAAAATCATGGGAAGGAAACAGAGCAGAGCAAGAACAATAATTTTGTTTTTAATCCTTTCTTCCACTTGAGATCTATTTTGGTAGTCACATCCTTGTCTAATATAATCTCCTCTTATTCAATCACTTCCTTTGATATCACCTTGCCTACTTGCTTATAGCTCTGGTATAATCACTGTATAATGATTGTATAATCATTGCATAATTGTATAATCAGTGTATGTGATTAGACATTTATCAGCAGTCTCCCTCACAGGAGTGTGAACTCAAAGAGGGCAAAAACCCTGTTAATATTGACATGATTTCATCCCCAGAACATATTGTATGTTTGTTGAATTGGTAATTTAAATAATATATATTTGACATTGAGGAAAATTATTTCATACATGACTAGGACATCGAATAGTAGTCTACAGCCAAGATTCAAGGGGCCATGTAGGAAATTAGTATGAGCACTTTTGGAAGGCAATATATTGAACTGATCAAAGCATTAAGGTGAAATTTGAAGCCAAGACAAGGACACAATCCTACCTTACACTGGACAAACAATATACTATGCAGGACAAGTTTGTGCACAAAGGAAGAAATAATTGTAGAAAATATTTTAGTGATTATTAGAGTGAAACTAAAGATGATAGAACAGGACTTATATATATTCATATGTTATATATATATGTGCCATAGATAAATACTTATAAGACATTTGTGGTAGATATATCTGTGTCTTAGTACCTGTAGTATATATGATGTAACAAGATTGGTTTTAAAATAACAAAATTTATGTTTTCATGAGTATGCTTGAAACTTTCGCGGCACCATTTATGAATTGAATATGAAAACTGGAAACAAATTGGCATCAGAGGTTAAAATAATTTCATTTACCTGTACAAAAATTCAAGAACACGTTGGGTAGGTTAGGGGTAGAGGCTGATAGCCTAGAGCCAAGTTTACACTGAGACAAAGAAAACAGGAAATAAATATGCTACAGATAGTCTAGATACTTAGAAAATATAGATAATCACAGCAGCAAAACAAATCATTAATTTAAAAAATACCAACTACTTGTATCTCTAATGGTAACCTTTATTTATTTATTTATTTCAGCATATTATGGGGGTACAAATGTTTACCTTACATACAGTGCCTTTGCCCCACCAAAGTCAGAACTTCAGGCATGTCCATCCCCAAGAGAGTGCGTACTGCACCCATTAGGTGTGAATATCCCATCCCCTCCTCCCTTCTGCCACCTGCCTGACACCCAGTAAATGTTATGTTACTATATGTGCACATATTTGCTTATCAGTTAATACCAATTTGATAGTGAGTACATATGGTGCTTGTTTTTCCATTCTCATGATACTTCACTTAGTAGAATGGGCTTCAGCTCTATCCAGGATAGTATAAGAGGTGCTAGATCACCATTGTGTTTTGTGACTGAGTAGAACTCCATGGCGTATCTACACCATATTTTATGAATCCACTCATGTATTGATGGGCTCTTGGGTTGTCTCCACATCTTTGCAATTGTGAATTGTGCTGCTATAAACATTCTAGCACAGGTGTCTTTTTTATAGAATGTCTTTTGTTCCTTTGGGTAGATGCCCAGTAATGGGATTGCTGCATCAAATGGTAGTTCTACTTTTAGCTCTTTGAGGAATCTCAATATTGCTTTCCACAGAGGTTGTACTAGTTTGCAGTCCCACCAACAGTGTGTGAGTGCTTCTATCTCTCTGTATTCATGCCAACATTTATTGTTCTGGGATTTTTTGATAAAAGCCATTCTCACTGGAGTTAAGTGATATCTCATTGTAGTTTTGCTTTGCATTTCCCTGATTAGAGATGTTGAATATTTTTTCATATGTTTGTTGGCTTAATAGCAGAGGCCATAAACCGAGGGAAAACAATACCATGCTCATGGGTTGGCAGAATCAACATTGTTAAAATATCTATGCTATCCAAAGTGATTTACAGATTCAATGCAATCCCTATTAAAATACCAACATCATTTTTCACCGATCTGGACAAAATAATTCTACACTTCGCATGGAACCAGAGAAGACCCCGTATAGCAAAACTAATCTTAAGCAAAAAGAACAGATTGAGAGGCATCAATTTATCAGACTTAAAGTTATACTAAAAGGCTATAGTAACCATAACACCATGGTACTGGCACAAAAACAGAGACACAGATCTATGGATCAGAACAGGGAACCCAGATATCAATCCATCCTCATATTGCCACCTGATCTTTGACAAAGCAGACAGAAACACACTCTGGGGAAAAGAATCCTTATTCAATAAATGGTGCTGGGAGAATTGGATGTAGAAGACTGAAACAGGATCTGCATTTTTCACTTCTCATAAAAATCAACTCATGGTGGATAACAGACTTAAACCTAAAGCATGAATCTATAAAAATTCTAGAAGAAAATGTTGGAAAAATTCTTACAGACATTGGCTTAGGCAAAGAATTTATGAAGAAGACCCCAAAAGCAATCACAGCAATAACAAAAATAAACAAATGGGACCTGATCAAATCAAAAGGCTTCTGCATAGCCAAGGAAACTATCACAAGAGCAAACTGACAACCTACCAAATGGGAGAAAATATTCACATGCTACACATTTGATAAAAGGGCTGATAACTAGAATCTATACAGAACTCAGGAAAATCAGCAAGGAAAAAGCAAACAACCCCATTAAAAAGTGGGCAAAGGACATAACAGAAGCTTTTAATGGTAATCTTTAGCCAAAATTGATTTCAGAATTTAGAAAAAAGAGCAAAGGTTATTGTTTTTCTATATTTGTTTCTGGAGTTAAAGAAGGAATGACTACTGAAGCAGAAGTAAAAG
>CAUYSK010046847.1:0-16997 GCA_963575035.1 Avahi laniger
TGAGTGCATGTGGTGCTTGTTTTTCCATTCTTGCGATATTTCAGTTAGTAGAATAGGCTCCAGCTCTATCCAGGATAATACAAGAGGTGCTATATCACCATTGTTTTTTGTGGCTGAGTAGAACTCCACGGTATACATATACCACATTTTATTAATCCATTCATGGAGTGATGGGCACTTGGGTTGTTTCCACATCTTTGCAGTTGTGAACTGTGCTGCTATAGACATTCAAGTGCACGTGTCTTTTTTCCTTTGGGTATATGTCCAGTAATGGGATTGCTGAATCAAATGGTAGTTCTACTTGTAGCTCTTTGAGGTATTTCCATATTCCTTTCTAAAGAGGTTGTACTAGTTTGCAGTCCCACCAGCAGTGTATGAGTGTTCCTACCTTTCTGCATCCGCACCAACATTTATTCTTTTGGCACTTTTGGATAAAGGCCATTCTCACTGGAGTTCAGTGGTATCTCATTGTAGTTTTGATTTGCATTTCCCTGATGATTAGAGATGTTGCGCATTTTTCCATATGTTTGTTGGCCATTAGTTTATCTTCTTTTAAAAAGTGTCCATTCTCAACTGAGAACCCAGATATAAAACCATCCTCATATAGCCATCTAATCTTTGACAAAGCAGACAAAAACAAACACTAGGGAAAAGAATTCTTATTCAATAAATGGTGCTGGGAAAATTGGATAGTCACATATAGAAGACTCGAACAGGATCCGCACCTTTCACTGCTCACAAAAATCAACTCACGGTGGATAACAGACTTAAACCTAAGGCATGAAACTATAAGAATTCAGGAAGAAACGTTGGAAAAACTCTTACAGACATTGGCCTAGGCAAAGAATTTATGAAGAAGACCCCAAAGGCAATCACAGCAACAATGATAAATAAGTGGGACCCAATTAAATTAAAAAGCTTCTGCACAGCCAAGGAAACTATCATGAGAGCAAACAGACAACCTACAGAATGGGAGAAAATATTTCCATGTTATACATCCGATAAAGGGCTGATAACTAGAATCTGTATAGAACTCAGGAAAATCAGCAAGAAAAAAATCAAACAACTCTATCAAAAAGTGGGCAAAGGACATGAACAGACACTTGTCTTCATTTTCGAAAGATGTTTTCATTGTGCTTACATTATTTTTTCAGCACTCTAACAATACCATTTCATTGTGTACTATTTTACAAGGTTTCTTAAAAGAATTCTCCTGTCACAATTATTTTATTCTTTTGTACAAAATGTGCACTTTTTCCCTCTCTGCTTTTGAGATTTTCCCCTATATTGCTACTTTTCAGCAATTTTATTAAGATGTGCTTAGCTATTTTGGTAAGCAAAATAATAGCCATCCAAAAATAGACACAACCTAATACCTGGAACTTGTGAATATGTTACCATTTGTGGCAAAGGGAAATTACAGCTGTAAAATGAAATTAAGATTGCTAAACATCTGATCTTAAAATAGGATCTTAATTATTTGGGTAGATCCAATGTATTCACAAGGGGTCTTAAAAGTGAAAGAGAGATCCAGAAAGTCACAGGAAGATATGACTAGAAAAAAAAAATCCCAATGAAATGCACTGTTCTTAGCCTTGAAGATGGACAAAGGGAGTCATGAGCCAGGGAATGTGGGTGGCTGTGGAAAAGTTGAGGAAACAGATTCCCTAGAGCTTTCAAGAAGGAACACAGCCTTGCTGAAATTTCAATTTTAGTCCAATGAAAGCTGTGTTGGATATTTGACATAAATAATTGTAAGATAATAAATTTTTGCTGTTTTAAACCACTGTGTTTAAGGTAATTTGTTATAGCAGCAATAGAAAACTAACACAGTATAATTTTCTTTCTCTTTATACTATTTGTGGGTTGTTCATCTTCATAAAGCAGTGGAGTCATATTTTCATTAAATTTGGAAAATGTCCAGCTATTATTTCTTCTAATAGTTCCAATGATTCTCACTTCTGAGCCTTGTACAACATTATTTGATATTTCTCACTGGTTTCTGAGTGTCTGTTTTTATCTTTTTTATTCTTTTTTTTCCTCCTCTGGACTTCATTTTGCAGTTTCAAATATTGTACATTCAAATTTACTGATCTTTTCTTTTGATGTATCTAATCAGATAATCACATCTAGTTAAATTGTTATTTCAGACATTGAATTTTTATTTCTAGAAGGTCTCTGTATTTTTTATATCTTGTATTTCTTTCTTCATGTTTATGTTTTCTTTTAAATACTTGAAGTTATGTCTGATAGCACTTTTAAAATCACTACCTGTCTTTTCTGCCTTTTTGTTTGTTTGTATTACTGGTTACAGGTAACATTTTCCCGATTGGTCTTATATCTAATTATTTTGAGTGAATACTGGACATTTGTGAATTTTATATTGTTTAGTATTGAATTTTTAAAAAAATTAAAGATTGTTAGACATTGGTCTGGCAGACAGTTAAGTTACTGAAGGATAAATGAGGCTTATTTTTAAGTTTTATTAGTCCAAGTTTTAGGGTAGTTTTGTACTAAGGATTTTCTTTTTTTATAAATGTTTTTTTTTTGTCCTACTGCTAACACATTCTGCCTTCTCTACTAAATGCCCTGAGTGTTCAATGTAAACTCTTCATTCTTGCTATTCAAAACTCAAAAGTCTCCTAGCTTTGTAAACTTGGCAAATTTTTTAGTTTACAGGTCTCTGGTCTTTCTTTTCCCGGACTAGTGGATTGTTCCCTATGCATGGGCAACTTAGAATTCAGCAACAGATTCAAGGTTTTCCTATGGAGATTTCTAAGACTCTTTCCCTGTACAGCTCCCTCTTTTCTGGGACTCTACTCCTCAATTTCCAGCTGCCTCCACCTCCCCAAAATCTTCTCTCTGCCTCTTCAGAAGACCATTATTCTATACTTGGGATTCCCACACCCACCTACACCATGGGCTGGAAAATATCTCTAGAGAGAAAGTCACAAAGATCATAGAGCTCACCACATTTGTTTATCTTCTCTTAATATCAAGATCATTTATGTTTTTAAGTCCAGTGATGGTTGTCCAGTGTCTGCAAACTATTGTTTCATGTATTTTGGACAGTTTTCTAATTGCTATGGCAGGAGGGTAGGTCTTATCTCAATTTCTCCATCAAGTCAGGAAACATAATTGCTTTCCATAGTTTTTATTGATAAATCATGTTGAATGATTAGCAATATGGCTTTCAAAAAAAAAAAGGTTGTTTTTTTTTCTTGTGTATTCTTTATATATAATAGTCACCTAAATGATACAAAGATTAATTTGTAAGAAAAAAATAGGTTGAATTCGAATGGTGTACCTTAAACATTTTTAACCTTAATTTTAAACTTCATAAAAATTTTTTGCTTTAATTTAAAAAATTTTAAATTATATATCTCCTTGCATACTTTCAAGTTAACATGTAAATATTTTATCAAATATTTACATATTTTTGCAGCAGATATGATTTTAAGTATATTACTAAAATTGACATTAAACTTTATTATTTTAAATGTTCATTGTTTTAATAAATGTCATAGTAATTTGATATCATCTATAATCTATTATTTTAAAATGTGTGTATTAGCTCTTTTTTAACCTCATTTCCACCAAGGACTATTTTGTCATTATGCAATATATTTTAGACTGGAATTATTTTATTGATTTCTGTATTATACTCCTCTGCTACAAAAAAAGACATTGAAATTGAAAATTAAGTTTTTTCTCATTTTCTGGGATCCCAATGATCTAAATATTAAAAGGTGTTTTCTTCTAGAATTTTATTATAACTATTTCTATTGTTCTAAAATTCATCAAAGTAACATACAGCACACATTTTGTTAAGTAACTATTAAACATTTAAAGAGAAGTTTTATTGAGAAATGTAACTATTAAACATTTAAAGAGAAGTTTTTTTTGAGAAGTACATTTCTTTTTTTTTTTTTTTTGTGACAGAGTCTGGCTCTATTGCCCAGGCTAAAGTGCCGTGGTGTTAGTCTAGCTCACAGCAACCTCAAACTCCTGGGCTCAAGTGATCCTCCTACCTCAGCCTCCAGAGTAGCTGGGACTACAGGCATGCACCACCATGCTTGGCTAATTTTTTCTATGTATATATATTTTTAGTTGTCCAGATTATTTCTTCCTATTTTTTAGTAGAGACAGGGTCTGGCTCTTGTTCAGAGTGGTCTCGAACTCCTGACCTTGAGCGATCCACCCACCTTGGCCTCCCAGAGTGCTAGGATTACAGGCGTGAGCCACCACGCCCGGCCAAGAAATACATTTCTTAATGAGATGAATATGTTTTTTTTTTTTTTTTTTCAGTTAGGTCTTGTATCCTTGGATGAAATAAGAAATAAGATATATAGCTAGAATAAAATGGGTTCCAATATCTGTTCACTACTCATTTTTTCATTTTTATAGATATAAGCCCTGAGGAACTGTGTACTCATAAATTAAAGAAATAGAATGAAGGGAGTATTATTTTAGTCATGTAATTCAATTCTTTGAGCACTTTCTGAGTTATATGCCAAAAATCACCTGGTGATTTATTATTAAAAATTATATTTGATAATTTGTAAGTGGACAACTAGATTGTCATCTACTTTTGTGTTCCTGGTTACAAAGAATTTGAAGCCATTAAATGTACAAAAGAAAGAGTTTGTTAATCAGTAATTAGTGTCATTCATTTTCATTTGTGTTCATAACACTAATATTTAGAATATTTTGAATTGTCCCTTTTTTTAGCTCCCTGGAGGTTTGAACACCATAGGTCATGAATACAAGTAAGATTCAAATTTTCCGTTGTTAAAAAAAAGGACTATTAATTCCTCAACTACAGACACTTTTTTAGGTAGATGACTGTTAGGAAGGTACAGGCGTATCTCATTTTATTGTGCTTTGCTTCTTTATTGTCCTTTGCAGATATTATAGTTTTTACAAATTGAAGGTTTATGGCAACCCTATGTCAAGTAAATCTATTGGGCCATTTTTTGTCTGTGCTTTTTTGTGTCACGTTTTGATAATTCTTGCAATTTTTTAAACTTCTTCATTATTGTTATATCTGTTATGGTGATCTGTGTCATTGATCTTTCATATTACTATTGAAATTATCTGGGACCCCTACAAACTGTGCTCATACGGCCATGAGAAGTGGGGAGATTTTCTATAGGTAAAAAAAAAGAGGCATATAAGCTGGAAAGAAGTTGGGGATATGTAAGACACATTGTAGGAGAAAGGGAAAACAAAAACAGCTAGAGAGGGAGTTTATTTGGAAGGTAGAGAAAGTTGGCAAGTTGCTGTGGAGTCAGGCATGGAAAATCTTAAAATGATAATTCTATTTTTGAGAATTAGGAGTCATCGATGGGTTTTGAACAGGGGACATGGTAAAAGTCATGTTTTAGGAAGAATTATCTGGTAACAGCCTGCACTATGGTTTGAAAATAGTTTTGACAAGACTACCTAAGTAGGCTGTTGTAATAATCCAGATGTGAGGTTATAATGGAATAGACTGAAGTGCGAGCTGTGGGAATATAAAGGAGAAGACAAATACCAGAGACAGTATGAAGAAGGAAATCACAGGCTGGGTTAAGTAATTCATGTGGGGAATAGTGAAATATTAGGCAAGAGAGACTGCCTTGGGTTGCAGGGAGCCTTTCATGCAAGCTCAGGGCTCTGGATATTATACCTAGTGAGGAGCCAAAAAAATTTGTGAGCGTAAGAGTAAGAGTGTTTGAAGAATATTAATAGTGAAATAAATATTTTTTTCTTATTCTACAGCAATAAAATTAGAATATAATTACAAGAACCCAGGAATGTAAAGCCTTTATTCCATAAATTATGAACTCCATTCCTCAAAGAGTAATATAAAGTTGTTTATTCGTCACATTAGATCCCAGCCAGGTTAGCTTGTTTCTCCTATTTTGTGTTTAAAAGAAAATGTAAGGAGATGTTTAGTGAAATTTTTGGATTATTCTGGAATTGGTTTTTAGCAGGAGACAAAGAGGATGTAAACAATTTGGGCTTAGACACCCTCTCCAGATAGTAAAGTTTCTGTAATGCTCCCAGCTGTCCCCATCCCATCATACCCACAAGGGCTGGCGGCTTGGTGACAGTCCTTCCACCAGGAGGAGGAGCTGATGCGAGGACTGAAAAGAGATAATTGGAAGTGAATCTCCCAGGTCATGCAAAGTGTAGGGAGACTTTCAGCAGGATTTGGAAAGAATTTATCTGTGAGTCCCATGAGACAATCAGAATTTGAAGGAAGGGTGGTCCTGGCAAGTTGGTGCAAAACTGGCTGTCTTCTTCAGTGTCCATGGTAAATTTATGTTAAGCATGCAGGTTCCTTGCTTTCACTCTCACTCTCTCTCCTACTTGCACTCTGCAATTCCCTTTCTCCTCAACTAAACAGACAGAATCTGGCTAATCCTTTACAGAAGCAGCTATCTAACTGGGCAAGAGATATCTGTCTCCCCAGTGTGTTACCAATTTTTGTAAGTGGCTCTTAAGAAATCCATCACATAATTGGAGGTAGGGAGCATTATAGTCACTCCTACACTCTAGGGAAAGGAAGGAAATGTTAAAAATCCCCCACTGACCCAATGAATCATGACTTTATTAATTCATTCCTCTTCCTTTCTATTTATACAGCCTGGTCAGGGAGGAAGTAATGAAAGGATGTTTGAGGGCAGCAGAGCTAGTCTTAGCTCTCCTAAGAAGATTGTAAGGGGGTTTGATTGCTAAATTTTTAAAGCATTTTTGTGTTTTGGTAAAATTTATTTAGATATGATTCTAAACTTCCTGAAGATTTTAAAGAATATCAGAAAAAAGTCATCTACATCTGCGGTCCCCAAACCCCAGGCCACGGACAGTAACCAGTCTGTCCGTCACCTGTTAGGAACAGAGCCATGCAACAGGACAGGAGCAGTGGATGAGTAAGGGAAGCTTCACCTGTATGTACAGCCCATCCACATGGCTCACATCACTGCATAAGCTCCGCCTCCTGTTGGATCAGTGGTGGCATTAGATTCTCAAAGGAACCTGAACCGTACTATAAACTGCCCATGTGAGGGATCTAGGTTGCACGCTCCTTATGAGAATCTAATGCCTGATAATCTGAGGTAGAGCTAGGGTTGTGATGCTAGCACTGGTGAGAGGCTGCAAATACAGATTATCATTAGCAGAGAGGTTTGGCTGCACAATAAGTGTAATGCACTTGAATCATCTTGAAACCATCCACCCCCACTCCCATCCATGGAGGGATGGAGGCCATATTTTAAGGAAATAGCCACAAAATATTAGTTCACTGAGTAAGAAAACCTAGAAAAAATACTAGTTAATGTTTGATTAATTATTATTTTATGCCTCTTTATATCAGAAGCAATAAATGCTTTTCTTTTTTTCTTTTTTTTTTATTGAGACAGAGTCTTGCTCTGTTGCCCAGGATAGAGTGCCATGGCGTCAGCCTAGCTCACAGCAACCTCAAACTCCTGGACTCAAGCAATCCTTCTGCGTCAACCTCCCAAGTAGTTGGAACTACAGGCATGCGCCACCATAACTGGCTAATTTTTTCTATATATTTTTAGTTGTCCAGCTAATTTCTTCCTATTTTTAGTAGAGATGAGATCTCACTCTTGCTCAGGCTGGTCTTGAATTCCTGACTTGAGTGATCCTTCCGCCTCGGCCTCCCAGAGTGCTAGGATTACAGGCGTGAGCAACCACAACTGGCCAATAAATGTTTTTCTATTAACACAAAACATTGTGAAGTGGATAGGGACGTGTACTAATTCTAGAAGATTGTATCAAATAGACTTTCTGGCTCTTATTGAAAGTGTTTGGACAGGGAGTTTGGTTGGTTTGGTTTTATATCACCTTTGCCTTGCTCTACCCTTTTATACTGGATGATCCAGTAGCCCTTTGTTCTTCAATTGCTTATTCGAGACTTGTTGACTACCCATTCATTTTTCTCCTGATGTTTAAATGTTCTTTTCCATTCCATTCATCTACCTTTTTCTGTCCCTAGTCATATCTGTGGAGGACTTTGGACCTAGGAGGCCTAGGAGAATAGAGCGACAAAGAGTCAAATATCTACAAAATAATTAGATCTTTTAAATAGGCCAGAGTAAACCATTCTAAGCATAATTTCTATGCTAAGGTCTTCTGGTTTCAGCATTTATCATGATTAGCAATAAAATAAGATGGTTGATCTGGGATCTTCTATGTGCCATCCACTGTTCTGTTATTTTATGCATAAAACAATTTAATCTTCGAAACAATTTTCTGAGAGAAGCAAGGTAATCAATAACTGAGAAAAGATCATTATTAAAAAAATCAGTCTCTAAAATATAAATAAAATATTATATACTAGAATATAATTATGCTAGAAGATAAATATAAATATAATAAGATACTGGGCTATAAATAGTATAATACATACATAAGAATATCTCACTATTTAAGGCCAATATTTTAAAATTCTCATTTTTCCCTAATACTATTGTGTGTTACTTTGAGAAAAAATTCTTTAGAAGTTGAGATTCTCTTCTTCCTCCACCCTCACCCTGTATTTTCTCTTTTTGCTATCTGGAATAGATAGGATGATTGAAGCTCCAGCCACCATCTTGGACCAAAAAGTGGTCTCAAGAATGGAAATCTTGTGCTAAAGCACAGCATAGCAAGAACAAAAGGAGACTGTGTCCTTGATGACCTTGTGAAACCTCCAGTCTAAGTATTTAGACCATCAATCTAAGTATTTCAGTCTCCTTTTGTATAAGATATGAATATAATTTTCTCTTTTATAAGGGACCCTGGTATCATTTTAGGTTTTTTAATTGAATCAAAATAAACTCCAAACTCCTAGGTACAGGTACATAAATATGCTATATATTTAGTGCTTATTCTTTATTTCATCATAAGCTCTACAGAGATGTTAATGGTTATTAAGCAAAGTAGAATACAATCAGACTTTTTGTTTCAGATATTGCTGAGTAAATATTGGGGATAGATTTTTGAAAAAACAATATTGGACCAAAAAATCATTTAGGAAGCTATTAAACTCATTCAAGAAAAAAAAAATGATGAAAGCCCAATCTAGGAAAGTTGAAGTTTGGATAGGGGGAAGAAGGAGAGAATAAACAAATAATTAATATCTAAAACTGTCAAGAGTAGAGATTGATTGGAAGTAGAATGAGAGAGAGGGAATGGGGAAATTCTAGAAACCCTCAAGTTTTGAAAACTGGTGGTGCAACTCATACAGTTAGTGAACACTGAGAGAAGCAGTGGGAAAGTTCAACTTTGCACATGTTGAATTTGAGTTATTTATGGGAGAGCCAAATGGATATAAGAAGAATGCAGCTGGGTAAGAACATTGTTGCAGTTGCTTAACAGAAGAATTCTGAATTTTGGCTTTATGGATATGTTTGTTTGTGTGTGTGTGTGTGTGTGTGTGTGTGTGTGTGTGTGTTTGGTGTGATGAGAATAAAAATTATCAAACAGAGAATGGAGAGTGGGAAAAAATCGTGAGTAGAAGACAAAGCACTGGGGAATCTTAAAATTTGGGGGTTGGTGGAGACAGCTGTCCATAAAGGAAACCTGTAAGAAAGAATAAGAAATAAAGATGTCCTAGAATCATTTGAAGGAATGTCACTTCAAGGATTGAGTAATAAAATGTGCTCAGTGTAGCAGATTACCATTAGATTGGACAATGAGGAAGTCATTACTGTTAATGAGAACAATTTCTGTTGAGTTGTTGGGTTGGCAAATACTATAGTAAATTAGCAGCTAATGGTAAGTGAGGATAGTTGACCATTCTTTGGAGAAGCTTAGATGAGAAGTAAAAGGAAATATTCAGTAATAGAGCAAAATTTAGATTAGGAGATTATTAAATAACAGCTGAGTAAAAAATAAGAGATTTAATGTTGTCTTTATTAAATACTAATAACATTTTAAATAACACCTGTATCAAAATGATGCCCTACATCCTAGGTTCAGAGAAATTTGGTCTCAAGTTTAAATATTCTAAAAAGAGAGCAGCAACTCAATAAAAATTACAAGTTCTATGTAGTAATGGATGAAGTCATTTAGATGGGAAATTATAAATAGTTACTCTGCTTGAATTTTGGTATCAACAGAAAAAAATGAAATAAATGAAGAGGATACCAAGGCAAATGATTGGTCCACTAACATTTCCAGACTTCTGCTTGCAGTTAAAAAGATAATGCGCCAATCACATCTGTACTATTTCAGTCAGCATGCAGATCCAGGAATAGACTCTAAATTAGTTACCATGAAGCCAACAAACTCATGCAAATGTCAGAACTCACGTTTTTGAATTTCACCATTTCCCAAAGCAAGTTGACCCAATGATCTATATTTGGTGGTGATTTTTATTCCCAGATGTTGAAAACAGCTTCTTTGCTGGCAGTAGGTCCATGAGGATGCATTTTCCCTAAGCTTTAAATAGCATGCTTTAGGGAATTGGTATTACCCAAGATATAAAAAGATTAATAAGGATTTATAATTGAATAAGTCCAGTAATTCCTTTAATGGATGTGCATCCAAATTGTTTCCTTGATTAATATTATAACTGCTCGTTTATCACTACATTCCTAAGAGATAACTCTCTGAAGTGTGTGACCATAGGGTTTCAGTCATAATGCAGTGTTGAGGCGACATGCCTTATTTCTTGGCACACCATGAGCAACCTTGCATAAGTCCATGTGTGAGACTTTGGAGAGGCTATTTCCTTCAATCCCCTGTGTAAAGACTCTTTTTAAAGACATCTGAATTTTATCTGTGTCTTTCTGGCTTTCATTGAAAATGTTTATTCAATTCAATGTGAGAGAACTGAATTCTCGACAAGGAGCATGATGAATTTTCTAATTCAAACTGGGCACCAAGAGGTGGCCTGTCATCATTTTCCTTTTGTTGTACTGAAAAAAAAAAATAGCAAATGAGTCTCCTTGAAAGCAGTTCCCACTTCTGTTTCAAGTTCCCCCACCAAGTCATTAAACATTCTCTGGGTTTTGTCAACAGCCTGGTAAACATCCAGAGAAAGAATCAAAATAAGATTGTTTATTTAACATTCTTCAGCTCCAACTGCTGATTAGGATAAATAGTTTGGATAAATCTCCTGTCTGATCCAACAATCACAAAAAGAAAGCATTTAGCTATTGACGAAGTTTAGATTGAGTTAGAAATACTTTAAACAACAACGAATTTTTTGTACACTTTGATATTTTCTTTATCTTCAACTCATCTTGTTAAGGCAATGTCAGAGCTAGACATTAATGTTGAACAACCACTGAGAAAGCTCCTTAGGATCTAAGTGAAAACGTGGACAGCAATTTCCAGAGCAAGCTATAGGCTGGAAAGCCTCAAACTCAGGGCTCCTTTTTAAGTAACTGAAAGAAGTTGAATCTACATAGCTACTTCCAAGGATTGTCTTTTCAGATTTTGGGCAAAATTGTACTTATTCTACTTATCTCCAGAGAATCCATCCATTTAGCTAAAAGGGAAAAAATGTTTCTAATCATCAAAAAGACTTTTAGGTTTGTAGGAAATCAGACTTAATATCATAATGCCTTATTTTTCATGTCTGTGCAAATCTTTTCAAGAAAATATTTATCATAATCCTGAATAAAGATCTAATGAAATACATTGCTGATATGTAAAAATTTCATCTACCTTAAGTATCCTATGCTCCAGATAAAATAGTTTAATTAAAAGGACCACAGGATGTCATATATGTCAATGCATTGGTATCTTTTCCCATAAAATGCTCTGTTCCTTCTTCAAGGCTGATTATAATCCTATTATTCCTTCTAGAATGACCTCAGATGACACCACGGAACATTATTTTACTTGAAATTAATGATTGAAAGACAAACACCATTCTTCAGAATTGGATATTGGGCAGATATTTCCTCAGAAATGAATAACATGAGCCTGGCACTTCAAGAAACAACTGACAGTAATTGTGAGAAAATTCGAGCTGTCGAAAGAAAATGAAAATTTTGGAAAATTTTTATCTACCACCAGAATTTGATAGTTTCCTAATACTTAAAACACTTTCATGATGAGATCAGTCATGGCATTAATAAATACGACTTTTTTTATAATGTATAATGAACCGTGTCAACCTTTGGAAAAGATACATAAACCAATGCTCTATTGTTTTCCAAATGACTAATGTATGAAGTTACAAAATCACAAATTAGCAAAAGCTCCTTTTAAAGTGTAAGATAAACCAGTAGATTTTGCTATAACAGAGTAAGAAAAGTTTGCTAATGCAATTTCAGATTCTAAATTTCAACTAACTTGTAAGAAAATACTATTTATTAGGTCTTGGTATAATATCAAAGAAGAATATCCACAATTATTTGAATATTCCCCTCCCTTTTCTAATTACACATCTGTGTTAAACCAGATTTTCTTCATATAATTCAACTAGAAAAACATACTACTATAGATCAATTGCAGAAAAAAAGATGTAAGGACCCAACTGTCATGATGTTGATGAAGACATCAAAGAGGTTTACAAATACGTAAAATAATTCCGTTTTTCTCACCAAATTTTGAATATAGGGTTATTTTTCAAAATAACTACCATTACAAACTTTTTTTATTTTTGAGACAGAGTCTCACTCTGTTGCCACAGCTGGAGTGGCATCATCATAGCTCATTGGAACCTCAAACTCTTGGACTGAAGCGATCCTCCTGCCTTAGCCTCCCAAGTAGCTGGGAATCCTCCTCATCTGGCTAATTTTCATGTGGTAAGTTTAAACGTCTCTGTGAAAAATGTGGGTATGTAAGAAATGCATCTTTATAAACCCTAGCCCTCTTTATTTCCTGAATCTTTATAAACTTTAGCTCAGTTTATTTTCTCAATCCAAGCAAGTGATTTGTCTAAAGAAAAAAAATGTATATATATATATATATATATATGTATATTCCTGATAATCTCATGTAAATTCAAGGATTTATTAATGATTTTAGTTTTAATATGAGCCATTTTATTTCCTTTCTGCATACCTAAATTTTGTGAAAGGAGGAAAAGTGGAGAAGGGGTTGAGCGAATGCTACAACTTTCTATGGAGCAAGAGAATGTTAAGTTGTAAATTTTGATCTATGGTCTAGGCCACTTCCTGTACTACATACTCAGTAATTTGACACCTGATTCTTTGCATCACTGGTACTCAGGGTTCTCTCAATGGTGCATGTTAGGTACTGGGGAACAGCATAAGTAATCTGATGTGAGTAGAGGGATAAAAAGCATATCCACTAGAATTTTGACATATTATCATGACCATGTTGGTATATATCATACCAATATACCAGCACAACATGGAGATGGTGCTGTTTTCCCACTGCATCTGTCTTATAAACTTAATATATCGGGAATATTTTCTCTTGTCATTAAATATTTCTCTAAATTATAATTTTAAGGGTTGCATGATATTTCATCATGTTTAACCTAAGGACATATTATACTGGATTTAAGAAGTTTCATTTAGGTGTTTCCAATTCATCATTATTATAAACAATGAGCTTAAGTGAACCTCTGTTTATCTCTTCATCCAAATCTTTATATTCATTCATAATTATTTCCTTAGGACAAATTCCTAGCAAGGAAATTCTTGAGTCAAAAACTATATAAAATTTTTAAGATTTGGGATTTTTTTTTCAAGGTTATCCTCTAGAATAGTTGTACAAATTTATAGAACTAGTAACTGTATAAAAATACCTGATTTAGTAGAAATGAACATTATTTCAAATATGAAATGGACATTCATACATCTTTTGTGAATATTTTATTTATCTTACTCTCCACTTTATTGTTTGCATAATAGGTCCTTCTTTTACTGATTTAATTATCTGTACTATAATTCATTCGGTGATGTTAATAACGTTTGTGTTCTTTTTTGGTTATATTTACTTGTCCATCCTTTTGTTTGTAAATTATATCTATCATTCTATTATGAATATCTTTTTTAAAAAGCAAATGCCAGGTTTCTATTTTTTGTCAAATTTCATTGGAGAAATTTCACCTCTTTATATAGTTTTTGAACTGATATCTAAGTTTGCTGTTAATTCTGTCATCTTCTTTGTTTCTATTTGGGTTTTTTTGTTTGTTCTCATTTTGCAAATATTTATCGAATACCCATCATTTTCTGAGCCCTATGCTGAATACCATGAGCAGAATATATGGAGGCCCCAGCCTCATAGTTTCCACAGTTTGATGGGGTTAAAAGACATTGGTCAATTGTCACACACATATACTTATAAGTCATGATAATTGTCATGAATAATTTTAAAAATACATGTAAGAAAAGATCTTGACCTGGTCTGGGAGGATTAGAGGGTTCACTGTTGATCAACGAACAGGAAAAATATGTTGATTCACCTAATATGAAGGATGAAAAGGAGTTAGCAATGGAGCAGGGATGAGAGATGGGGTTTGCAGCACTCTGAGCAGGAGTAACAACACTTTACAAAGCTTCTGAGATAGTAGGTGCCCAGACATGGACTGTGAGGTCACTGTACCTGGATAGCAAAGAGAGGGAGATGTGGACACAGAAGACAGAGGCAGATGACTCAGATCTTGACTGGTTATTCTCAGGTACAATGGGAAGCCACAGAAGGACTTCAGTGTGAGAGTGTTGTGATCAGATAAGTACGTTGAAAAGCTCTCTGGCCACAGAGTGAAAAAACAAAGAAGGCAAGCTGTATTACTTGCCTCCTAATTCCTAAAGTTAGGACTTTATTGCAGCTGCCCAGAAAAACAAAGAAGGCAAGCTATATTACTTGCCTCCTAATTCCTAAAGTTAGGACTTTATTGCAGCTGCCCAGGAAAGAGAGGATGACAGCTTAGAGCACCACAGTAAAATTAAGGAGGAGAGAAGAAAATAAACAAGTGAGTTTTCTAGAAGCAAAATCAATAGGATTTAGTTGGATGTGGGGAAGTAGGGAACAATATCATTAGTATGGCTGAGACTTCTGCATTGCAGGATTAACAACTCACTGTTCATTTATCTCATTCACTGAGATAATAAGTTATTTTGAACAGGCTGAGTTTGAGGAGTCTTCAAGACACCCAAATAGAATTTAAGTATCTCTCATACTAACATCCAGAAATACAGAAGAGCCAAGTCTTCTGCTCTGGCTTTCAAAAAGAGACTCTCGGATTAGGAAGGATTTGGGAGGAGAAAATGCCTTGTTTTCATGTTTCCCACTTGAGCAAAAGCCCACTTTAGTCTTTTTTGTCTTTGTAAAATTTCTTTATGGGATATGCTACAGACAAGATTATTTTCAACTGCTAAAGCAAATTTCTGTAAAGACCCACAGTGGCAAAAGCTGCAGAATTGTTAAAGGCTCAACCATTCATTCATTCTTTCATTTAGTTACTTATTTCTATATATGTTAGTACCCAAGGACCATTACATCATATTTTATTTTTCAACTTTACTTCTTGTGATTTTGTTATGTATGCCTACTTTTTCTGACTGGAATGTAAGTTTCTCTTTTCTAAAAAAAATTACTTGTTTATTTATTTTTATTTCAGAATATTATGGAGGTACAAATGTTTTGATTACGTGGATTGCTTTTGTACTGCTTGAGTCAAAGTTATAAGTGTGCCCATCACCCAGATAGTGTACATTGTACCCATTAGGTATGATTTCATGCATCCCTTCCTTCCCCCTCCCATCTACATAATTTCCATTGAGTTTTACTTCCATCTGTGTGCGAGTGCTGATTGGTTAGCTCCAATTTAATAATGAGTAAATACGATGTTTGTTTTTCCATTCTTATGATATTTCATTTAGGAGAATGGTCTCCAGTTCCATACAGATTGTAGCAAAAGATATCAATTCATTATTTTTATAACTTAGTAATATATTATGGTATACAATAAACAGCCGGATTTTAACAGACTTAAAAAGAAAAATTGACACCCATACTGAAGAAATTATTTCATAACATTGAGATGGAAGGAATTCTCCCCAAATCATTCTATGAAGCCAGTATCAACTTGACACCAAAGCCAGGAAAGAATACAATAAAAAAATAAAATTATAGAAGAGTACCCCTTATGAATACAGATGCAAAAATCTTCAATAAAATTCTAACAAACCGAATTCAGCAACACGTCAAAAAAATAATTCACCACAATCAAGTGGGCTTCATCCTAGGGATGAAAGGATGGTTCAATATATGCAAATCTATAATTGTAATTTACCACATAAACAGAAATAAAATCAAAGATCATATGATCATCTCAATAGACAAAGAAAAAGTATTTGATAAAATCCATCACCCTTTCATGATAAAAACCCTCAACAAACTAGACATAGAAAGAACATACCTCAAAATTATAAAAGCCATATATGACAAACCCATAGCCAACATCATACTGAATGGGGAAAAGCTGAAAGCAGTCACACTCAGAACTTGAAAAGGGTGCCTATTGTCACTACATCTATTCAACATAGTGCTAGAGGTCCTAGCCAGAGCAATCAGGCAAAAGTAAATAATTAAGGGTATTCAAATGGGGAAAGAGGAGTTTAAAATATAACTCTTTGTTGATTATGTGATCTTATATTTAGAAAACCCCAAAGATTCCACCAAGAAATTCCTGAAATTGATAAATAAATTCAGCAAAGTCTCAGGTTACAAAATAAATGTACACAAATCAATAGCATTCCTATACACCAACAGTCAGGCTGAGAAACAAAACAAAGACTCAATACTTTCACAACAGCTACAAATAAAATAAAATACCTAGAAATATATTTAACCAAGGAGGTGAAAGATTTCTACAAAGAGAACTAGGAATCACCACGAAAAGAAATTGCAGGTGATGTAAAAAAAATGGAGAAACATACCAGGCTCATGATAGGCAGAATCAACATTTTTAAAATGTCTACACTACCCAAAGTGATTTACAGATTCAATGCAATGCCCATCAAAATACTAGCATCATTTTTTGCAGATCTAGAAAAAATAATTTTAAGCTT